>JAUCBJ010008130.1:0-117635 GCA_032718475.1 Nemertoderma westbladi
GGGTGGAGTGAAAAAAAAATTTTTCTTTACTTTTAAGGGAAGCACTATTTTTCTGATGCCAAATCGGTCTAAACTAACATTGCAAAAAAAAATTTTTGATTTTGAAAAATTCTAAGCGGGCCTCACGACACTTGAAAATTTCAAATTTTTGGGAAGGCAATGCCAGTTTTGAAATTCTTAGATATTTTGTATTTTTGATAAAAGTTAAGGAAGATGCAAATATTTAATGTCAAATAGGTTGGAAACAAACACAAAATGTGAAATTGTGATTATCATATAAATCTACCCCAGCCTCATGGCGTTTAAAATTTTGCAAAATTTGCCAAATTTAGCCCTAAAAATACAGCAAACCTACTTCGTAGTCTCTATAGTTGAAATCGATTTACTGTGATTTGGAGTTCTTCCTGAGTGAAAACCAAGTCCCCTGATTTGATCACAACTATATTTCAATACTAGAAACCCAGCTAGCTGGCTGTGAATTTGCCTTTGCATCAAATTCCCAATAAGTATATTATAAACAACAGTAGGCCTAGGTCTAGGAAGAAGGATAATTCTAAATTAGGAAAACACTAGTAAAACAGTAAAGCACTAGAAAAACATATGAAAAACATTACAATTATTGATCAACAGGAAATTTAATACATCGATTACACTGAATTGGTAATCTTAAATGTACTCCTCGCATAGCACACGTTAAGTAATCTCCATAAAACATAGGGAAAACACTACAAACCCTCTGGACAACAGTGAAATTTTACCTATATTTCGCTAGAAAGCGGGGTAGCTCAATTGGCTGAGCGTCAGGCCTGCAATCAATTGGTTGTAGGTTCAGCCCCACAAGGGTCCACTCAGCCGCCTTTCATCTCCTGTAGTACTGGGGTCGATAAATTGAGTACCAGTTAAATAACTGGGAGCAAATCTTGGGATAATAGTAGCGCCCACCCCTACCCTCGGTAGCATCTATCGAAAGAGGAGCCTTCGGGTCGCCTCAACTGTTTGCTTGATATGCTGCTAATAATACTAGGTGAAAGAAGAAATCAATCAGCATGCAGTTCAGCACTATCCTTGTTTTACTGGTCAGCCAGTAGTACCAGTGTTGATGTATTCTGGTATTACATAGTGTATTCCAGTATTGTTAGTATTAGATCAATTCATCTGCTAAATGTTGGCAGTTGAAGTGCAGAAGTTGTGGTATTTATTATTAAGGATACCATTCATACCAGAAAACCGAACTGACTAGAAAATCATGTGTGATGTGTTCTAGATCTTGCATCCGCGCTTCTAGCCACACTGGTATGCCACTTCACTACAGTATCTCTGTATGTAGGACCTAACTGTGGCCCTCTTGCTGTCTTAATATTAAATACCGCAACATCTGCACTTTAACTGTTCAACATTTAGCAGATGACAAGATCCAACACTAACAATACTTGAATACTGGAATACACTAATACCAGAATACACCATTAATGTGCCTCTACCGACTGACCAGTAAAACTGTTGAAATGCATGCTGATTGGTTACTGTTCCTTGGTTGCCGGGCAACAGTGGTTTCTGTGTAGTACATATTAGACACTTTCAACTTATTTTTTAGCAGCATATGAGGTAAAATTTAATGCTATTTAATGCCAATCATTTTTTCACTGTTTTCTGGACAGTTTATAGTTGTCCCTATGTTTTATGTAGATTACTTAATGGTGTGCTATGCGAGGAGTACATTTAGGATTACCAATTCAGTGTAATACATGTATTAAATTTCCTGTTGATCAATATTTTTACTTTTTCCGGGTGCATTAGTGTGTTTTTCATATGTTTTTCTAGTGCTTTACTGTTTTACTAGTGTTTTCCTAATTTAGAATTATCCTTCTTCCTATACCTACTGTTGTTTATAATATACTTATTGGGAATTTGATCCAAAGGTAAATTCACAGCCAGCAAGCTGGGTTTCTAGTATTGAAATATAGTTGTAATCAAATCAGGGGACTTGGTTTTCACTCAGGAAGAACTCCAAACCACAGTAAATCGATTTCAACTATAGAGACTACGAAGTAGGTTTGCTGTATTTTAAGGGTGAAATTTGGCAAGTTTTGCAAAATTTTAAAGGCCATGAGGCTGGGGTAGATTTATATGAAAATCACAATTTCACATTTTGTGTTTGTTTCCAACCTATTTGACATTAAATATTTGCATCTTCCTTAACTTTTATCAAAAATACAAAATATCTGGGATTTTCAAAACTGGCATTGCCTTCTCAAAAATTTGAAATTTTCAAGTGTCGTGAGGCCCGCTTAGAATTTTTCGAAATCAAAAATTTTTTTTTGCAAAGTTAGTTTAGACCGATTTGGCATCAGAAAAATAGTGCTTCCCTTAAAAATAAAGAAAAAAATTTTTTTCACTCCACCCTAATATTCAGCCCATAACCTTTATAAATGAAGATTGTAATACATAAATATGTCAAAATAAATAAAGAAAGAGATACCGGAGAATTGCAGTGAATATACACATGGAACTTTGGTGTGTAGGTGCTGCATCAGTTGTAGTTTCCATAGTTACTGTTTCTGTAGATAAAGTTGACGTTTCTTCTGTTGTCATTATTGTTGATGGTAGCGGGATGCTTGTAGCATTGGATCCTTGTATTATGTCATTGACAAACAAAGCTACTCCTAGATCGGCGAAAACGATTTTTTCTTTTCCATCAATAAATTGAACGAAACCCCCATCCAGACCCTCCTTCACACGTGTTTCCTCATATTTGAAAACCAATACCGAAATATTTCTGATTCCATAAACAATGCCCGCGTCATAACACGCTCCTTTATCACCTATTTCAACAACCATTTGTTCGACCAAAGAAAACTCTGCCTTAATCGCAATGGCAAGATCATTACTGGTGACTCCCATACATGGGTTGTAGGTGATGTTGTAAGGTAAACTTGTCTGGTAAACGTTCCCTGCAAAAGTAAGTGTTACACCATCTGCTGTGATGGGTGGTAGCGATTCCTCATCTAAGATAGATTTCACAGCATCTTTAAATGCTGCACTACTGATGTTGGTGTTCGTAGTGGCTAATTTTGTTACAAGGTCTATTGAACCACAGCCAATACTTGTTACTGTTACAGTAACATGTCCAATATTTGAATTGCCTTGTAATGCGTTTGTTACGGCATTAACATATTGTGAAGTTACATCAGCTTGTGTTGCAACATTACTTGTAACTGCAGTACAATTGCCATCAAACGATGTTATTATAGTAGTTGAAGGATTAGTCACCTGTGGAGTTGTAACTGTAGTTGCCTGTGGAGTTTCCACTGTAGTTGCCACTGTAGTTGCCTGTGGACTTGCCACCGTAGTTGCTTCTGTAGTTGCCTCTGTAGTTGCCTGAGGAGTTGCCTCTGTAGATGTCTGTGGAGTTGCCACTGTAGTTGCCGGTGGAGTTTCCACTGTAGTTGCCGATGTAGTTGCCACTGTAGTTGCCGATGTAGTTGCCACTGTAGTTGCCTGTGGACTTGCCACCGTAGTTGCATATGTAGTTGCCACTGTAGTTGCCTGTGGAGGTTTCACTGTAGTTGCCACTGTAGTTGCCTCTGTAGTTGCCACTGTAGTTACCGTTGTAGTTGCGACTGTAGTTGCCTGTGGAGTTGCCATTGTAGTTGCCTGTGGAGTTGCCTCTGTAGTAGTTGCCACTGAAGTTGCCTGTGGAGTTGCCACTGTAGTTGCCTGTGGAGGTGCCTCTGTAGTTGCCACTGTAGTTGCCTGTGGAGTTGCCACTGTAGTTGCCGATGTAGTTACCACTGTAGTTGCCGATGTAGTTGCCACTGTAGTTGCCTGTGGAATTGCCTCTGTAGTTGCCACTGTAGTTGCCGCTGTAGTTGCCATTGTAGTTGCACCCGTTGTTGCCTCTGGAGTTGCCTGTGGAGTTGTCTCTGTAGTTGCCTCTGTAGTTGGCTGTGGAGTTGCCACTGTAGTTGCCTGTGGAGTTGCCTCTGTAGTTGCCTCTGTAGTTGGCTGTGGAGTTGCCACTGTAGTTGCCTGTGGAGTTGCCTCTGTAGTTGTCAATGTTGTTGCTGCCGTACTTGCCACTGTAGTTGATTCTGTAAAAAGGTAGTTTTTAATAATTTAATTAAAACGTGTTCGTTAATAATTAAATAACTTATTTCAAGTGCGGTCCCGTCGTCTGAACTATATTCCCCACTGGAAACTAGTACTCATTTAGCGAACATTAAAGGATGCAAAGCAATGATGCGAGATCTATTTTGAGCATTCAAGCAGAAAATATAAAACTGTAATAATTACTTATGCCTAATCTTAATATTGGAACGTCATCGGAGATTATTCAGTTTTATTCGCTTTTCAGATGATTGATTTATAAATTCTGTGTTTTTATTACTCCAGAATATTGCAATATTGTATGTATATTACCGATATCGTACGGTACATGTACAGTACATGCGGTACGTACGGTACATGTACAGTACATGCGGTACGTACGGTACATGTACAGTACATGCGGTACGTACGGTACATGTACAGTACATGCGGTACGTACGGTACATGTACAGTACATGCGGTACGTTCGGTACATGTACAGTACATGCGGTACGTACGGTACATGTGTATCGATACATGTATATCGATCATTTCGTCATACACCATTTTCGGACAACTGTTCGATTTATCATTCTCAGCATTTCAAAATTGTTTGGTTTTTGGCTATAATTTGGAATATTGGTACCTAAGATGCTATTCTACATGACAGCTCGATATATTTAAATTCACATTTAATCTCAATCATTTCACACGTGGCTTATATCAATTGAAAGCCGATAGTCTTGAGCGTCTTTTGACACTACAATTAATTAAATTCATGGTGAGGAACATTGATAAAATGAATCATTTCACCACAATTATAAACTCGTAGTTTTCCTGACCGGTATGCAAGTAGTTTACTGAACCACTCGCACTCAGCCCTATCCATCTATTGCATTGCATTATCGGACTATTGCTGTATTGCAGCTTAAGTTCATTAAGTTGAAATGTGTACCGGTCAGCGGTAGCGTAAGAGTGGTACAGCGGTAGGTTAACTCAACTTAATGAACTTTAGCAACAATTTCGACTGTTTACTCACGTTTTTACAAAAAACACACCCTGTCACTCGATTCAGAGCACCTTATTACCCCTTATTCGATTGTTTCTAGCCCAACAATTTTTTCGCGCTCCAACCATATTCTGTATTATTTGTTTTGGTTTAATAAAAGGAATTAAATAAAAATGTGAAGAGCGCAAAGCGCGCCTGGCTTGGTAGTGTTTATATTATAATTAAAATGCTATAAATATGCACTTAACAACTCACCTGGTAAGCCCACACAGTTCCCTGTAGTCCATATCTTCCCTCGATAGTCCACCCCCCAAACCCTACCATTCCAATCACTGATGCTCACTTGCTTCAATCCACCTGCTACCCGTTCCCAAACGGGATTTATGTTATGATTGTTGTTTTTTGCTGCTTCCAATGTGGCTTTGTAAATTTCATGGTTTGTCGTTGTAGCCATTACAACACCATTTGCTCCTGAACTAATCGTTAGCCAGTCTTCAGCTGCCCATTCTGTAAAGCTTCCAACAATGTTATTTGAATCAAAGGTGCCTAACATGTAATGTAGACCTTGTGAATGAATCCCCCAAAGGCCTGATGCTCCGAAGCTGATGTCTGACAAGCTTGCGTCAATGACTTGAAACCATGATGTACCGCCAGGTCTTGATGCCGATATACCTAATCTCTGGAAAACATTGTTAAAGGAATTTATACCCCAGACTCCATTGCTGGTTGAGTCGACTGTTATCCTAGTAATTGCTCCATCAATCGCTATCCATTCATTGCCTGTTGGATTTTGCTGACTGATAGCTTGACGGTAGTAAACGTCATAGTTTGAATTAACTCCCCAAACAATATCATTTCCAACGGCAATATTGCTGAGTCCCCCAGGGATATCAATCCAACTCGTACCTATATCACAGGTTCCATATGTCCCATATCGGTAGAGAGTATTATCATCAGAGTTCACACCCCAAACTCCAGCTTGGCCAGTACTCACCCACTTAAGTGTTCCAGTCACTGTTAGCCACTGAACTGAAATAAATTATATTAGATTGAGCAGATTAGAAAAAATAATAATCCATATATTCTATTATCTATCAATAATATATTGGTAGTTCATTAAAATACCGAAAATAAAATGTATTTTAATTTGAAACTTTAAATGAAATTTTAATTTTTGAACCTATAATAAATCTGATCTTTATATTTAATTCTACCTTTACCTACTTTTACAGTACAATCAACTGAACTAAATACTGAATTAACTTATTTAAATTGATTTAATTGGATGTCTCAAGGCTCGCAGCGTTGTTGCCAGTGTTCCGTCCGCGCTTGTGGCCCCACGAGTCGATGCCGCTGTGTCCGTTCTGGCCAGCCATGTGTTGGCTGTGCACCGCTGTCTTCGGGCGGCTGTCTGAACCCGCATCAGAATCCGGTTATGGTAGACTCAAAAGTTTCTGATTCCTCCATTCATGGGGATGACTCCGACTCTGACTCCGACACTGACTCATTCTCAAGTGCGGTTATTACACAAATACCAGCTAGGCGCTCCTGTGACAGACACTCGTCTGCTCCAGGTGAATCCACACCTTCTTCGACCTCGGCTTCTACCCCATCCCTTTCAACACAGGATCGGTTGGAGTCGGCGTTTGGTGGTCCCTGGCTGAACTCTCCTGGTTCATCGACTGATCTGGCCTGGGAGGCTCGGTACTCCCGTCTCACTCTCCTTCCGGGACATCAGTACATAGTGCCGGGTGGGAATGTTGGTCGGAAGATCGCCGATTTCTTGGCCCGCGAGCTGGAGTTCCTGACAGATGGGATACACCCCTCGGAACGGCCCCTCTGCTTCATCGCAGTCGTGTTTCAACGAGACCCAATGGTGAAGAAGAGCGCGGATATCCGGCGCACCCTATTGCGTCGGATAGGTATGTGGGAGCGTGAGGAGTTCAACCAGCTGGTGGTCGAATCGGAGCGTTGCAGCATGAAATTCGCCAAGTCCCGAGGATCTGGTGGTCAAGAGACCCCAGCCCGAGTTTTTAATAGAAAAATTCTGGCTGGACAGAACCGGGCTGCCGTCCGCCTCATCACAGACAGGGACAGAGGTGGGATTTTAGATCCGGATGCCCAGGCTGAGGGACGACCACCTGGGGTTACCATTCGTGACGTCCTCTCGGAGAAACACCCGCCCCAATTGGATGTATCTCCCGATGCGTTCGAGCCCTGCGACGAGTTGCCCACCTTCGAGGACGTCGACATCACGGGGCAACTCGTCCTCAAGGTAACTCGTGCTCTGCGGGGAGGGGCTGGTCCGATCGGCGGAGACGCCGAACTTTGGAGTGCGCTGCTAACCCGCTACGAGGCGCACAGTGCACGCCTCCGTGAGGCCGTCGCCGGGTTGGCTAGGCGTCTTGCCAACACGCTGGTTCCTTGGGGTGAGATTTGTGCGCTCCGGGCTTGCCGACTCATTGGGATTGACAAGGAGCCCGGCGTCCGTCCCATCGGCATCGGAGAGGTCCTGTATCGTCTCTTAACCAACTGCCTTACAGCCGCCACCAAGATGGATTTTATTACGGAGTGCGGGGCGGACCAACTGTGCGCCGGAGTGAAGGCAGGCATCGAAGGTGCAGTCCACGCGATGTCGGCGCTGTACGAAGAAGAATCCACCGAGTGCATGCTCCTCGTCGATGCTTCAAACGCGTTCAACAGTCTCAGCCGTCCGGTTGCCCTGTGGAACGCGCGCGTGTACTGGCACCGGTGCTCCCGGTACCTTTTCAATGCGTACAATGGCCACGCAGCCCTATATCTACAGGGGTCCAATAAACCGCTGTGGAGCAGGGAGGGGTACACGCAGGGTGATCCGGCTGCCATGCTAGGGTACGGTTGCGGGACTCTTCCATTGATTAGGTCGATGCGGGAAGTTGAGGTACGCACCGGAGCGGTTGAACCCATCACTCAGTCGCAGCCGCCACCCCCACCCGGCACCCCGCCACTGTTTCATCCAGACACCCCAACACCGATTCAACCCGGCTCCCATCCGCAGTCTCAACCCGCCACCCCATTGCTGACACAACCCGGCACCCCAACGCTAACACAACCCAGCGCCAGCACTCCGTTGCTAGTGTATTCCGGCATCCCGCCGCTGTCTCAACCCGGCACCTCGTCGCTGTCTCAACCCCGAACCCTGGCGCTATCTCAACCCGGCACCACATCGCTGTCTCAACCCTGCTCCCAGACATTGGCTCAACCCGGCTCCGGCAGCCCCGTTGCCTCCCAAAGGCAGTGCTGGTATGCCGATGATGCTTCATCAGCCGGTTCCATCATCGGTGTGTTGAGTTGGTGGGAGAAGCTTCTCCGTGTAGGGCCACGAATCGGGTACAACCCGGAACCCACCAAGTCCTACTTGGTGGTGAAACCCGAGTTTGCCGAGAGGGCGCGAGAGTCGTTTGGGAAGTTTGGGGTCCGGATTGTTTCAGGGCACCGTTTCCTGGGGGGTTACGTGGGCGACCCGCTGGGTTTACGCGAGTTCATCGCCGAGAAGGTGTCCGGGTGGGTCTGGAGTATAGGTCGACTCGCCGAGGTGGCCGAGGAGTTCCCACAGACCGCCCACGCTGGGTTGACCAGGTGTGTCCAGGCGGAGTGGGACTACCTGTTACGGGTGGTGGAGACAGACGAGGAGGACCTGGAACCCATCCGGTCGGCGCTCCTGCGCCAGTTCGTCCCGGCTCTGTTCGGTACGTCTGGGATGTGTGAGGGAGAGCTCCTGTTACTCCCTGTCCGACATGGCGGCATTGGGATCCGGGACCCACTATTGCGCCGGGGGCACGCCCGGGAGGCGTCGCTCGCCGGGACTGTCGGGGTTGTAGACACCTTAACCACTGGTCACCCCCTCCTTGTCGCGGACCATGCAGTCTGTCTCGCCTCGGCCCTTGCCAAGAGCCGGATCGCTCAGGATGCGGCCTACAAGGCTAGACAGTTAGACGCCCTCCAAGCCATCCCTGCTGATCGACGCCGCACGGTGGAACGTACGGTATCCCACAAGACGGGGGGTTGGTTAACGGCTCAGCCCTCCGTGGTAGACCACACGGACCTGGACCCGGAGGTATTCCGGGACAACCTTGCCCTGAGGTATGGTCTGACGCCGCCGGGCCTCCCGGCAAAGTGTGAGGGGTGTGGGGACCCGTTCACAACAACCCACGCACTTAATTGCAAGTCGGGAGGCCTTGTTATAAAGCGGCACGATGAGGTGCGTGAGGTTTTTGGTGATCTCATCGCGTCCGCCTTTGGCGGCTCGTCGGTCCAGAGGGAGGTAACACTGTCCACTGGTTACCTGGACAGACTGGGTCGCGAGGTCGGTGGGGTCAGGGCTGATCTTTTGGCGCGAGGAGTCTGGGCCAATCAGAGGGTGGCGTCTTTCGACATTGCGGTTGTAAACGCCGACGCCCCCTCTTATTCCAACCGGTCCGTAGACTCCATTCTAGAACAACGGGTTCGCGCCAAGAAGGTCCATTATAGCGCGGTGTGCGAGGACAGGAGGATCTCCTTCACCCCCCTAGTAGGTACCACCGACGGGGTGTGGTGCAAGGAGGCAGAGATCCTGATCCGCCACCTCGCTGAGACCCTCGTTGCCCGGCGGCAGGGGATGCGGGAACGTGGCCTTGCTTGCGTTCTTGGGGGAGTTCGGAGGCGGCTTCAGTTCGCGCTCCTCCGCTCCAACTCCCTGTGTTTGCGTGGGGGTCGGCGGTCCTGGAGGTGTCTCGGGTTCGGGGACGGAGCTGGTCTGCGTGGGTCTGACTTACCAGACAATTATTGATTTGGTGGTGGCATTCTTGCTATTCCTTGGTGGTGCGATTTTTAATTGCTTTTAATTGTTTGTTCGTTACTTTTATATTGTGTTATCCTGTACAATATAATGTTATCTTTGTTTATAATAAATACTTTCAATTTTAATTTGAAAAAAAAAACAAAAAAAAGAAGATAATATTTTCATCAAACCAAAATTTTTTTTAGATATTTTCTTAAATTGTATTAAATAGTTTTGTAATATAAGATTAAAAACTTTCAAAATAATTGCACAAAACATGGCATGGATAGCTTTAACAAAAATGGATACCATCTGGAAATCACATCTCTCCAGGCACCCGAAGAAGAACTTATTGGACAAACCGATAGTTGGACTCGTAGGATGGTTATACTGCCAGCTGGACCCATGGGGACGGAGACTCCGCAGCTGGACCAGTGGGAATGGAGACACCGAAGCTGGACCCATGGGGACGGAAATTCCGAAGCTAGACCAGTGGGAATGAGACACCGAAGCTGGACCAGTGGGATGGAGACACCGAAGTGGACCAGTGGGAATGGAGACACCGAAGCTGGACCCATGGGGACGGAAATTCCGAAGCTAGACCAGTGGGAATAGAGACACCGAAGCTGGACCAGTGGGAATGGAGACACCAATGCTGGACCAGTGGGAATGGAGACACCGAAGCTGGACCCATGGGGACGGAAATTCCGAAGCTAGACCAGTGGGAATAGAGACACCGAAGCTGGACCAGTGGGAATGGAGACACCGAAGCTGGACCAGTGGGGATGGAGACACCGAAGCTGGACCAGTGGGAATAGAGACACCGAAGCTGGACCAGTGGGAATGGAGACACCGAAGCTGGACCCATGGGGACGGAAATTCCGAAGCTAGACCAGTGGGAATAGAGACACCGAAGCTGGACCAGTGGGAATGGAGACACCGAAGCTGGACCCATGGGGACGGAAATTCCGAAGCTAGACCAGTGGGAATAGAGACACCGAAGCTGGACCAGTGGGAATGGAGACACCGAAGCTGGACCCATGGGGACGGAAATTCCGAAGCTAGACCAGTGGGAATAGAGACACCGAAGCTGGACCAGTGGGAATGGAGACACCGAATGCTGGACCAGTGGGAATGGAGACACCGAAGCTGGACCCATGGGGACGGAAATTCCGAAGCTAGACCAGTGGGAATAGAGACACCGAAGCTGGACCAGTGGGAATGGAGACACCGAAGATGGACCAGTGGGAATGGAGACACCGAAGCTGGACCAGTGGGAATGGAGACACCGAAGATGGACCAGTGGGAATGGAGACACCGAAGACTGGACCAGTGGGAATGGAGACACCGAAGCTGGACCCATGGGGACGGAAATTCCGAAGCTAGACCAGTGGGAATAGAGACACCGAAGCTGGACCAGTGGGAATGGAGACACCGAAGCTGGACCAGTGGGAATGGAGACACCGAAGCTGGACCAGTGGGAATGGAGACACCGAAGATGGACCAGTGGGAATAGAGACACCAATGCTGGACCAGTGGGAATGGAGACACCGAAGCTGGACCCATGGGGACGGAAATTCCGAAGCTAGACCAGTGGGAATAGAGACACCGAAGCTGGACCAGTGGGAATGGAGACACCAATGCTGGACCAGTGGGAATGGAGACACCGAAGCTGGACCCATGGGGACGGAAATTCCGAAGCTAGACCAGTGGGAATAGAGACACCGAAGCTGGACCCATGGGGACGGAAATTCCGAAGCTGGACCAGTGGGAATAGAGACACCGAAGCTGGACCAGTGGGAATGGAGACACCGAAGCTGGACCAGTGGGGATGGAGACACCGAAGATGGACCAGTGGGAATGGAGACACCGAAGCTGGACCCATGGGGACGGAAATTCCGAAGCTAGACCAGTGGGAATAGAGACACCGAAGCTGGACCAGTGGGAATGGAGACACCGAAGCTGGACCCATGGGGACGGAAATTCCGAAGCTAGACCAGTGGGAATAGAGACACCGAAGCTGGACCAGTGGGAATGGAGACACCGAAGCTGGACCAGTGGGAATGGAGACACCGAAGCTGGACCCATGGGGACGGAAATTCCGAAGCTAGACCAGTGGGAATAGAGACACCGAAGCTGGACCAGTGGGAATGGAGACACCGAAGCTGGACCCATGGGGACGGAAATTCCGAAGCTAGACCAGTGGGAATAGAGACACCGAAGCTGGACCAGTGGGAATGGAGACACCGAAGCTGGACCCATGGGGACGGAAATTCCGAAGCTAGACCAGTGGGAATAGAGACACCGAAGCTGGACCAGTGGGAATGGAGACACCGAAGCTGGACCCATGGGGACGGAAATTCCGAAGCTAGACCAGTGGGAATAGAGACACCGAAGATGGACCAGTGGGAATGGAGACACCAATGCTGGACCAGTGGGAATGGAGACACCGAAGCTGGACCCATGGGGACGGAAATTCCGAAGCTAGACCAGTGGGAATAGAGACACCGAAGCTGGACCAGTGGGAATGGAGACACCGAAGCTGGACCAGTGGGAATGGAGACACCGAAGCTGGACCAGTGGGAATGGAGACACCGAAGCTGGACCAGTGGGAATGGAGACACCGAAGATGGACCAGTGGGAATGGAGACACCGAAGCTGGACCCATGGGGACGGAAATTCCGAAGCTAGACCAGTGGGAATAGAGACACCGAAGCTGGACCAGTGGGAATGGAGACACCGAAGCTGGACCAGTGGGAATGGAGACACCGAAGCTGGACCCATGGGGACGGAAATTCCGAAGCTAGACCAGTGGGAATAGAGACACCGAAGCTGGACCAGTGGGAATGGAGACACCGAAGCTGGACCCATGGGGACGGAAATTCCGAAGCTAGACCAGTGGGAATAGAGACACCGAAGCTGGACCAGTGGGAATGGAGACACCGAAGCTGGACCCATGGGGACGGAAATTCCGAAGCTAGACCAGTGGGAATAGAGACACCGAAGCTGGACCAGTGGGAATGGAGACACCGAAGCTGGACCCATGGGGACGGAAATTCCGAAGCTAGACCAGTGGGAATAGAGACACCGAAGCTGGACCAGTGGGAATGGAGACACCGAAGCTGGACCAGTGGGAATGGAGACACCGAAGCTGGACCAGTGGGAATGGAGACACCGAAGCTGGACCAGTGGGAATAGAGACACCGAAGACTGGACCAGTGGGAATGGAGACACCGAAGCTGGACCCATGGGGACGGAAATTCCGAAGCTAGACCAGTGGGAATAGAGACACCGAAGCTGGACCAGTGGGAATGGAGACACCGAAGCTGGACCAGTGGGAATGGAGACACCGAAGCTGGACCAGTGGGAATGGAGACACCGAAGATGGACCAGTGGGAATAGAGACACCGAATGCTGGACCAGTGGGAATGGAGACACCGAAGCTGGACCCATGGGGACGGAAATTCCGAAGCTAGACCAGTGGGAATAGAGACACCGAAGCTGGACCAGTGGGAATGGAGACACCAATGCTGGACCAGTGGGAATGGAGACACCGAAGCTGGACCCATGGGGACGGAAATTCCGAAGCTAGACCAGTGGGAATAGAGACACCGAAGCTGGACCCATGGGGACGGAAATTCCGAAGCTGGACCAGTGGGAATAGAGACACCGAAGCTGGACCAGTGGGAATAGAGACACCGAAGCTGGACCAGTGGGAATGGAGACACCGAAGCTGGACCAGTGGGAATGGAGACACCGAAGCTGGACCCATGGGGACGGAAATTCCGAAGCTAGACCAGTGGGAATAGAGACACCGAAGCTGGACCAGTGGGAATGGAGACACCGAAGCTGGACCCATGGGGACGGAAATTCCGAAGCTAGACCAGTGGGAATAGAGACACCGAAGCTGGACCAGTGGGAATGGAGACACCGAAGCTGGACCAGTGGGAATGGAGACACCGAAGCTGGACCCATGGGGACGGAAATTCCGAAGCTAGACCAGTGGGAATAGAGACACCGAAGCTGGACCAGTGGGAATGGAGACACCGAAGCTGGACCCATGGGGACGGAAATTCCGAAGCTAGACCAGTGGGAATAGAGACACCGAAGCTGGACCAGTGGGAATGGAGACACCGAAGATGGACCAGTGGGAATAGAGACACCAAGCTGGACCAGTGGGAATGGAGACACCGAAGCTGGACCCATGGGGACGGAAATTCCGAAGCTAGACCAGTGGGAATAGAGACACCGAAGATGGACCAGTGGGAATGGAGACACCAATGCTGGACCAGTGGGAATGGAGACACCGAAGCTGGACCCATGGGGACGGAAATTCCGAAGCTAGACCAGTGGGAATAGAGACACCGAAGCTGGACCAGTGGGAATGGAGACACCGAAGCTGGACCAGTGGGAATGGAGACACCGAAGCTGGACCAGTGGGAATGGAGACACCGAAGCTGGACCAGTGGGGATGGAGACACCGAAGCTGGACCAGTGGGAATGGAGACACCGAAGCTGGACCCATGGGGACGGAAATTCCGAAGCTAGACCAGTGGGAATAGAGACACCGAAGCTGGACCAGTGGGAATGGAGACACCGAAGCTGGACCAGTGGGAATGGAGACACCGAAGCTGGACCCATGGGGACGGAAATTCCGAAGCTAGACCAGTGGGAATAGAGACACCGAAGCTGGACCAGTGGGAATGGAGACACCGAAGCTGGACCCATGGGGACGGAAATTCCGAAGCTAGACCAGTGGGAATAGAGACACCGAAGCTGGACCAGTGGGAATGGAGCACCGAGCTGGCCGGGGCGGCCGAAGCTAGACCAGTGGGAATAGAGACACCGAAGCTGGACCAGTGGGAATGGAGACACCGAAGCTGGACCCATGGGGACGGAAATTCCGAAGCTAGACCAGTGGGAATAGAGACACCGAAGCTGGACCAGTGGGAATGGAGACACCGAAGCTGGACCAGTGGGAATGGAGACACGAAGCTGGACCCTGGGGACGGAAATTCCGAAGCTAGACCAGTGGGAATAGAGACACCGAAGCTGGACCAGTGGGAATGGAGACACCAAGCTGGCCGTGGGGAGGAGACACCGAAGCTGGACCAGTGGGAATGGAGACACCGAAGCTGGACCAGTGGGAATGGAGACACCGAAGCTGGACCAGTGGGAATGGAGACACCGAAGATGGACCAGTGGGAATGGACACCAAGCTGGACCAGTGGGAATGGAGACACCGAAGCTGGACCCATGGGGACGGAAATTCCGAAGCTAGACCAGTGGGAATAGAGACACCGAAGCTGGACCAGTGGGAATGGAGACACCGAAGCTGGACCAGTGGGAATGGAGACACCGAAGCTGGACCAGTGGGAATGGAGACACCGAAGATGGACCAGTGGGAATGGAGACACCGAAGCTGGACCCATGGGGATGGAAATTCCGAAGCTAGACCAGTGGGAATAGAGACACCGAAGCTGGACCAGTGGGAATAGAGACACCGAAGCTGGACCAGTGGGAATGGAGACACCGAAGCTGGACCAGTGGGAATAGAGACACCGAAGCTGGACCAGTGGGAATGGAGACACCGAAGATGGACCAGTGGGAATAGAGACACCAATGCTGGACCAGTGGGAATGGAGACACCGAAGCTGGACCCATGGGGATGGAAATTCCGAAGCTAGACCAGTGGGAATAGAGACACCGAAGCTGGACCAGTGGGAATGGAGACACCAATGCTGGACCAGTGGGAATGGAGACACCGAAGCTGGACCCATGGGGACGGAAATTCCGAAGCTAGACCAGTGGGAATAGAGACACCGAAGCTGGACCAGTGGGAATGGAGACACCGAAGATGGACCAGTGGGAATGGAGACACCGAAGCTGGACCAGTGGGAATAGAGACACCGAAGCTGGACCAGTGGGAATGGAGACACCGAAGATGGACCAGTGGGAATGGAGACACCGAAGCTGGACCAGTGGGAATGGAGACACCGAAGCTGGACCAGTGGGAATGGAGACACCGAAGATGGACCAGTGGGAATGGAGACACCGAAGCTGGACCAGTGGGAATGGAGACACCGAAGCTGGACCAGTGGGAATGGAGACACCGAAGCTGGACCAGTGGGAATGGAGACACCGAAGCTGGACCAGTGGGAATGGAGACACCGAAGCTGGTCTCGTGGGGACGGAGACACCGAAGCTAGACCAGTGGGAATAGAGACACCGAAGCTGGACCAGTGGGAATAGAGACACCGAAGCTGGACCAGTGGGAATGGAGACACCGAAGCTGGACCCATGGGGACGGAAATTCCGAAGCTAGACCAGTGGGAATAGAGACACCGAAGCTGGACCCATGGGGACGGAAATTCCGAAGCTAGACCAGTGGGAATAGAGACACCGAAGCTGGACCAGTGGGAATGGAGACACCGAAGCTGGACCCATGGGGACGGAAATTCCGAAGCTAGACCAGTGGGAATAGAGACACCGAAGCTGGACCAGTGGGAATGGAGACACCGAAGCTGGTCTCGTGGGGACGGAAATTCCGAAGCTAGACCAGTGGGAATAGAGACACCGAAGCTGGACCAGTGGGAATGGAGACACCGAAGCTGGACCAGTGGGAATGGAGACACCGAAGCTGGACCCATGGGGACGGAAATTCCGAAGCTAGACCAGTGGGAATAGAGACACCGAAGCTGGACCAGTGGGAATGGAGACACCGAAGCTGCCGCGGAAATTCCGAAGCTAGACCAGTGGGAATAGAGACACCGAAGCTGGTCTCGTGGGGACGGAGACACCGAAGCTAGACCAGTGGGAATAGAGACACCGAAGCTGGACCAGTGGGAATGGAGACACCGAAGCTAGACCAGTGGGAATAGAGACACCGAAGCTGCACCAGTGGGAATGGAGACACCGAAGCTGGTCTCGTGGGGACGGAAATTCCGAAGCTAGACCAGTGGGAATAGAGACACCGAAGATGGACCAGTGGGAATGGAGACACCGAAGCTGGTCTCGTGGGGACGGAGACACCGAAGCTAGACCAGTGGGAATAGAGACACCGAAGCTGGACCAGTGGGAATGGAGACACCGAAGCTGGACCAGTGGGAATGGAGACACCGAAGCTGGTCTCGTGGGGACGGAAATTCCGAAGCTAGACCAGTGGGAATAGAGACACCGAAGCTGGACCAGTGGGAATGGAGACACCGAAGCTGGACCAGTGGGAATGGAGACACCGAAGCTAGACCAGTGGGAATAGAGACACCGAAGCTGGACCAGTGGGAATGGAGACACCGAAGATGGACCAGTGGGAATGGAGACACCGAAGCTGGTCTCGTGGGGACGGAGACACCGAAGCTAGACCAGTGGGAATAGAGACACCGAAGCTGGACCAGTGGGAATGGAGACACCGAAGATGGACCAGTGGGAATAGAGACACCAATGCTGGACCAGTGGGAATGGAGACACCGAAGCTGGACCCATGGGGACGGAAATTCCGAAGCTAGACCAGTGGGAATAGAGACACCGAAGCTGGACCAGTGGGAATGGAGACACCAATGCTGGACCAGTGGGAATGGAGACACCGAAGCTGGACCCATGGGGACGGAAATTCCGAAGCTAGACCAGTGGGAATAGAGACACCGAAGCTGGACCAGTGGGAATGGAGACACCGAAGATGGACCAGTGGGAATGGAGACACCGAAGCTGGACCAGTGGGAATGGAGACACCGAAGCTGGACCAGTGGGAATGGAGACACCGAATGCTGGACCAGTGGGAATGGAGACACCGAAGCTGGACCAGTGGGAATGGAGACACCGAAGCTGGACCAGTGGGAATGGAGGCACCGATGCTGGACCAGTGGGAATGGAGACACCGAAGCTGGACCCGTGGGGACGGAGACTCCGAAGCTAGACCAGTGGGAATAGAGACACCGAAGCTGGACCAGAGGGAATGGAGACACCGAAGATGGACCAGTGGGAATGGAGACACTGAAGCTGGACCAGTGGGAATGGAGACACCGGAGCTGGGCCAGTTGGAATGGAGACACCAATGTTGGACCAGTGGGAATGGAGACACAGAAGCTGGACCAGTGGGAATGGATACGCTGAAGCTGGACCAGCGGGAATGGAGGCACCGATGATGGACCAGTGGGAATGGAGACACCGAAGCTGGACTCGTGGGGACGGAGACTCCGAAGCTGGACCAGTGGGAATGGAGACACCGAAGCTGGACTCGTGGGGACGGAGACTCCGAAGCTAGACCAGTGGGAATAGAGACACCGAAGCTGGACTCGTGGGGACGGAGACACAGAAGCTGGACCAGTGGGAATGGATACGCTGAAGCTGGACCAGCGGGAATGGAGACACCGATGATGGACCAGTGGAAATCGAAACACAGAAGCTGGACCAGTGGGAATGGAGACACCGAAGCGGGACCAGTGAGAATGGAGACACAGAAGCTGGACCAGTGGAAATGGAGACACCGAAGCAGGGCCAGTGGGAATTGAAACACCCTGAAGCTGGACCAGTAGGAATGGACCTACCAACAGTTGGACCCACGGGGATGGACATGCCGACAGTTGGAGCCGTGGGAACGGACACACTGTCAGCTGAAATCATGGGAATGGACACAGAGTTGACCCACCCAACTCCTGTCTTGACAACTGAGCCCAGGGGACTCAATTGAATGACATCTGGTTCTTCCCGGAACAGAATGCCCACACCAGAGGGAAGCGACTGGTCAGGAACAGTTTCCCCTTCACAACGGGCGTTTCTGAGAATCACTGTTGCCCAAGCACTTGCCTCATCTGGGGACAGATCACGCCATGTTAGCCAGGGTGAGTTTGACGTGGGATGCACCCTGGAAGTAGCTGAAAGCTGAAACTGCCCCCCCCCCCACCCCATATAAAGTCCTATCAGTGTCTTGAAGAGTCTCATCTAGGGGAGACTCATCACCATTATCCGTTGGCTGCAACAAACTCCTTTGACACTGGAAACATTCGGCTGGGATTTGATGTACCCTAGAGCGTTTCTGCCCAGCCCATTTAACGATGGGGCGCAGGTAGTGCAATTGAGTCCCCATTTCACACAAGCACACCTTTATCGCGTGACACCCACAACAATCAGGGACCCTAGGATGCTGGGACATCGCCCATTCACAATGATATGCTGGCTGTAGTCTGACTAGTATGTAAGCAGTAACTCTAGCAGTAAAATTAGCTGATCCCCCAAATCAGTACTCTACATCTGTAGTTTGTTGTACTTGTTGTAATTATAGTAGTTTGATTTATTTAACAGATACTTGTTTACTGAACAGAACAGATAATTGTTTTCTGTTAATATGTAAGTAATGATAATAATGTAAATTTGTAAATATATTTTATTTTATATTTGAAATTTAGTAGCCATAGCATTTTACAGTAAATATTGTCTTATACTGTCGTGGTGAGCGTCTAATATGTCATTATTTTTCATTATTTCAAGAAGGACATATCTCATAATAAGCTATGCTTGTTGTATACATTGAGTATATTATAAGTATTGAAGTTAAATGCTATTAAAGTATCAACGGCTGGGTAGCTCAGTTGGTTGAGCGCCGGGCCTGCAATCTATTGGTTGTAGGTTCAGCCCCGCCAGGGTCCACTCAGCCTTTCATCCACTGGGGTCGATGAAATGAGTACCAGTTAAATAACTGGGAGCAAATCTTGGGATAGGAGTAGCGCCCACCCCTACCCTCGGGTAGCAGCTATCGAAAGAGGAGCCTTCGGGTCGCCTCCGGCTTCGGCCGACTGTTTGCTTGCTTGAAAGTATCAAATGAATGATAGTAACTCAATTGAAGTGCAAACTGCATTTAAATAGTGCACATTTTTACGATATTTCAAACACAATTATTTCCAGATCAATATATCCTAGGATGTTATTTTTTGTATTAAATCGTAGTTTGGAGTGATTTATAACTAAAATCTTAACATTTTGTTTAACTTTTTATGTTAATAAAGCTGGTTAAAATCTCCTTGAATATAGTCCAAAATGTCGCCATTTGTTAAATTGCATTTTTGACACTTTTAGCAACTGGCACTTGATCTTACACCATCGTAGATCGGTAGAGGATAAACATAAGTGTGTGAAATAGGAACCACCTTTAGGATCCGCTAAAGTGCACTTGTACAAATAAGTATGCAAAAGTCAAATTTTTAATAACGTCAAATAGTATAGTATTGGGTTCTTTCCGTTTCAGATAAATTATTTTCATATTAATATGTTGTTTGGACCTTACTGGGCGATTTAGGATTTGTGTACAAATAACCGGTCCTTATAAGGGTTCCAATGGATAATTAATAAAACATAAGGTTGTAATATTCTAAAACCCAATGTGATCTTAAATGAACTTTAAACAATAAATAGAGATCAAATAACAAATAGACCACACAAATAAAAACTCGTACCATTTCGGACTTAATATATCGCTTCAAATTTGTTCAACAGTGGATATTAGATTTGAGAAGTTAGATGAACTGCATTTATGCAGTAAATCTAACTTCCCCCTTCGTGATATAATATACCAAAGGCACACTCTTTGGAGGACCTGTTGTTTACTATGCAGACTTCGTTCGCTGGACCTATACGACTTCAGTCAGATTAACATTATACTGTTAAATTTATAAGCGATGAGTGGTATAAAATGCTGAACTTCGAACTACGGCTCTGTAAATAAAAATTTTATTACTTTAACATCTATAGGGTTTTACCGGTGAAAGAAACCTAGAATCCATGTCACAATATAACGGTATCAATAACCATATCAATTCTATGTAGATCGTAACAGAGACATCCTTGATTCATGTATTATTATAATTTCAGAGCTGAAATATTTCGGTGACTATGACTTACAGACCTTTGTATTAGGTACAAACGACTGAGTAATATTTATTAATATTCATGGGTCACCGGTATTTAGAGCGGTGTTCACTCGGAGCGTAAATGTATTGCTAAAACAACAACGAGAAATATAAAATTAACGAACCCAGCTTTTTTTCCCTCGTGTCATTCGACCCCTACACCACCCCCCCCCCCATCCCTCTCGCTTTTCCCTTTACCTTGTGGTCTTTCGTAAAGTATATCTTCAGTGTGGGTCCGCCTTGGTTATGTGAAAAATTAAATTTTAGTTTTTCATAACAACCCTATTGTACACATATATGCACTATACAGTGTAAGTACGTACTTCCTTAGGGTTAAGACTGGGGGAGGATGGCGGTCCTTTTTTGGTTGGGATCAAAACGATATTCATTGTGATCTTTGAAATGACCATGAATTGGAAACGTAAAAACTCACAAGCCATCCCATTCTTGGTAGACCCTGAATTACTTGATGATTCAAAATTTTCACCTGTGCCCATCAAACTTCTCAATTTTTTTTGTCTAAACTGCCACTCAAACTCTCACTGTAAAATAATGAAACTACAAATAAACTCTTACTAAAACGGTATAATACTAACCATCTTGTTGGTAAATTAATTGATCTTCATAAACTTCTTCCAGATCTTGCAGTGATAAATAGCAGCTGTAATACCGAGCATGTGAGATATATCCTGGGAAGCGTTGATTTGGAAACATGCATTCAGCAGTCCCACAAATACTTCGTCCCAAATAAAGATCGAAAACATGATCATTAACATCTCTGTTAGTATTGATGGTGTTAACAACATCTATTCTTTGATGTTCAGAACTCCCAACTTTTCGACTGTAGAGGAATGTTTGCATATTGACGACGCCAACTGCAACCATATACCATTCTCCAATAGTCACAGCGTTTCTAAGTAATTTCCCGGGTTCACCAGCACCAGAAGGATTGGGATTATACCAAAGATCCTCAGCATTAGGGCAGCATAACCATAAATGTGACCCATATGAAGTAGAACTGCTAAATTCAAATATTGGTCCCCATTGAGTTCCAGTTGTCTTAATAAAAGCTACCATGGTAAATGTCTCTGAAGTTAACTCGTCATGTCCATGTGATATTGAGATATAACCAGTATTACTTATCATGTCAACTGCTTGATTTTCTATCCCCCCAGGACCAACACTATATGTTATAATGCCGTTTTCAATACCATGATGATTTCCATAAAAATCGACAGCTGCATTTGATACATCCCAGATCCACAAAGACTTGTCTTTTTCACAAGGATCTGAAACATCTGAAATAATAATGTTAAAATTCAAATTCAAATTCAAATTCAAATTCGTATATTTCTTTCACTTATAACTATACACGAATTGCACAAATTAATATTGTAAATATTGGCAGCAGAGGCGCAGGCAATAGCAGAGCTAGTGGAGCCAGGGCCAATGCGTAAGTCATAAGTGGGACTACTACTACTAGGATCGGCATGCTGCATTGCAGCTGCATTTTTAAGAATGCTGTGCCGGCTTATCGACAAAATTGCACCTGCCACAACTCCCTATCACCCATGACATTTGCTAGATCATCCGCATCTTTAAGGCCAGTGTCCTTTAAGATGCGTCTCAAGAAAGTCATGGGCTGTCCACCATGCTTATTCACTCCATGAGGCTGCCAAAGTACAAGATTATGCACTGGCTGGTCCTCACGGCGAAATGTCCTGCAAAGCGGAGGCGATTTTGTTCTAGTGTCAAGCTTGGGGGAACCAATGAGATACCTCCAATGTTATATAGTGTCTGGTTGGAGATGTGTGCATTGTACTTGACACAATGAACCCGGCGTAGCATTCTTGTGAATGTGCCATCCAGAGATTTGGTGTCCTCAGCAGTTAGAGCCCAGCATGGACTCCCATAGAGAAGTACTGGAACTACTGCTGCTCTAAATAATCGGACCTTAAGTTTCCAATTAATTCTCGGTGACTTCCAAATCCTGGAAAGCCTATTCAAGGCTGCCCATGCCTTTCCCTTACAAATGGGTCAGTAATTGTTTCAGTAGAAAGATCAGTTTTAACAGTGAGTTTAGTTGGGAGTTTGGAGGAGTTGTTTCTATTTAGCGCCGAATTTATTATAATCCACGTTTTTTTAATGTTACCGGCATTTTCTTGGAACTGTCTGGTGTAATATTTTTTCTCAGCTGTGCGGAGAATAGAGGTTAATTTATTTCTGTAAAAGTCTTGTGATTGCTGGAAGTGGGATTTTTAATATAGGTACGGTAAAATTAATTTTTTGTGAGAGTACAATTTAATAGGTTTTCTGTCATCCATGGCTTAAGTGGGATGGAGCGAAGAGGGACTACGGTGCGGGGAACGTGAGAAGAACATAAGTTATTAAGGTCATTGTAAAAGTTGTCGAATTTATCAGAAGCGTTTAAATTGTTAGTAAATGTACTGTTGCTCAGAGACTGGATGTCGGAAGTAAATGCAGTTTTATTGAAGTTGGAGTAGTCAAATTTAAATGTTTGTTTAGGGGCAACGAATCAATTTTTTTAAAGCAATTTTAAGAAAGTTTAAATTATGAATTTAATTATTTATCGCATATTAAATAATTATTATAACATTATTATATAAGCCATAAAATCTTACTATAAATCTTGCTGCAGGTCCATCCATAGAGGCCAAGATGAGGGTGAAGATCTGGGATTCACAATACAAGAACGCAGAAGTAGTAGATATCCGGCAACTACAGTGACAAGGACTTTGCATATGAAATCGCCCTGCTCTCTAATATGCTAGCAGATGCACGACTGCACAGCTTCTACTGCTTAAAGTGGAGAGGGCTGCTAAGGAGGTTGGATTGCATATAAATGCTACCAAGACTGTTATGTTGATGGAAACGTGACGACTTTTAGTACCTGGGATCATGGATAGAGAGTAGCTTAAAATACATATAAGTTATGAAAGCAAATGCATGGGTACTCTTAGCTGTATCAAAAATGGATACCATCTGGAAATCAGATCTCTACAGGCACCTGAACACTAAGTTCTTTCGAGCCACAGTAGAAAGTGTGACTTTATATGTGACCTGGATAGTGACAAAAATCACTTGAACAACAAATTGATGGTTTTTACGCAAGACTATTGAAAGGGCAGCCCTAAATTAGCTGGAGAAAACACATGGCAAACACCGAGCTTTATGGTATGCTGTTCCCTGAGGCATTCATGATACCATTTGAATACGTAATAGATTTGGACAGACTGGGCGGGCACCCTGACCATATGCGCACCTACAGTGCCTACCTACCTGCCTAAATAAAATAAAACATATCTGCTGGAATAGCTAATTAGTGAGCTCGTATCATTTCTCTTTATTCCTGCCGCTATCTTTGTATGACACAATCGCATAAAGCTACAGAAGTTTTACCCCCAGTAGTGCGGCAAAGAAGTGCTGGCTGGCCAGGCCATTGAAATGCCTGGGTAAAGGAATTCGGCGTTTACATTCAAAATGTCCGCTGTGCTAAACAGAGCCATATAGATTTATACAGTAATTCATGCAGTAGCACTCTACATAATATTGATAGGGCAACAGACACCTGTTTAAGACACTTACAAATTCCAACTTCCAAATTCCTGTTGGTGGGAAGCATAGCCACCAACAGGCTTCTGACAAGAGAGTATGAAATGATTGACAGGACAGAATTTTGAGCTACAGTGAAATCTTTGACGTCACTTTGTCATTTCTTGGAACTTTTAGAAATATGAGATACTTTTAGTTCTTTATTTATTAATTATTTATTTATTTTTATTTCCTTCAATTATTTGGTCGGGGTGCACTATTTACAATAATAACAAAATAAATAACTAATAATAATAAAAATTAATAATAAATATATTTTCTATTGTTATTAGTTTATTAAATTTTCTAGAGCAGCGCATTGATGGCAGTTGACAGTAGCGTCAAAGGCCAATTGGACCATCAGTGGCCATTTGTCATGGTAACCGGCTCGGCCGTTCAGGCGGCCAGGTGCCGAGTGGGGTAGTACAGTTTTATGTTTAGAGGTCTGTCTCTAACCTGTGCTCAGACCTTATGCTATTACTGGTAACTGTTTACTACCTATGTTATATATTATATTATTAACATGGATGCAAAGACAAGAAGCTAGTTTTCCCCAACATCCAGGTCAGAAACACCCACCCCATACAACACCAGTATTGGTGTTGGTGTTAACTGGAGTTGTAGGGGGTGGGTGTTTCTGACCTGGATGTTGGGGAAAACTAGCTTCTTGTGTTTGCATCCATGTTAATAATATAATATATAACATAGGTAGTAAACAGTTAGTTACCAGTAATAGCACAAGGTCTGAGCCCGATATGATTGCACAAAGAACTCTGGGTCAGTGATGTAACACTGTCAGTAATGAACAACAACCGTAAAGCTAAAGCGGCCTCTCTGGGCAAGTGAGATGCCTTAACAGTGAAGTACAAATTGTAGTTACAGTGGTATTGCCACAGATAGATTGAGAGAGGCTAATGGAGGTGTCAGGAGCAGCTGTTTTGCTATTGGGTGGTGTCATTTGATTAATCGGTTGTTTGTCTTAATTAATCTCTCTAGCACACTATCTATTGGTGGCGACATAATGTTAGAATGCCATCACCTTGTAGATTAGAAATTGAAAGTAGTTGAAATGCACTGTACCAATAAATATAAACTAAACAATAGCTCTATACTAATACGTGGTAGAACTAGCTTCTTGTTTCTGCTTCCATGTATAATAATATATAGCATAGGTAATATACAGTTACCAGTAATAGAACAAGAATGAATTCGATGCTATAGCACCAATAACTCTGGGTCAATATGAAACACAGTCAGTAAAAAACAGATACCGTTAAACTAAAGCGACCTCTCAGGGTATGAGAAATCCGTGTACTGAGATATAAATTGTTATAACAATGATAATAGCTACTATGTAGGTTGGTTATAATGCACTGTACCAAAAAATAATATACACCAAACAACATCTAACATTAATATACGGTAGATTGCGCAGTCATGTGACAACCAATTTGGTCCTTCTGGCAAGGCTCCTGCTTGTAAGTTGACCTTTGGGGTCCTTACAAGCCGGGGTTTTAATTGTTTCCCATTTTGGTTAATAACAGTTTGAGGTGACATATTGGTTTTCTGGGTGGCGAAGTGCATCAGGGATTGCTCCTGTAACGCTCCCCTGATACAATATTTCAGGGAACCTGGAATTTGTATCTCAAAAAAAAATGCACTTCGTCATCTGGCAAGTGATTGTTTTAAATCACTATGAGGCTGGTTTCTTTTCTAGAATATGACCTGCCTGGTTTGTATTACTTATAGGGTTAAGGCAAGCTCGGATGGTCGTGCGACCCTGATCCTTTATACCCTCTCATTCCCTCCATCCACTCCCTGAATTCAATGGAATCAGTAAAAATTTCATAAGAGTTCTCAAACTTGTATTTTTCGCCGGTGGGTGAAAATTGTTGTGCCAGCACCAAATTTTGGAAAATATGCAAATTGATCAGTAGATAGTATCACCTTGTTCTTGCGTTATACGGGTTTATGAGGGTCCTGAATCCGATGGAATTAATAAAAACAGCACTGGACATCGTTAACTTGTACTTTTTGGTGCTGGGTATGAAATTTGGTGCTAGCACCAAAATTTGCCAAATTACGCCAAAAAATACAAGTAGCAATGATCTGGCATATTAGAAATGTATTCCATTAAAATCAGCGCCGTCGAAAACCTGAAAATGTGAATTTATAGCATCGTATAAGTTAATTAAAAATTTTGTGTTCTAACTGAAAAGTGCTGGTTACTTGTTTTTTTGATTTTTTTCCTACGCAGAGAGGACTAAACAGCCATTTATAGTAATCATATCATTTTTAAATATTTTCCAATGTATTTTGCACCCCAGAATACCTGTATTGAAAAATAATTAGCCGAAAATGTAACTTTCAAATTTTGTGAAAATTGTGCACTACTTGTAATTTTGGTGCTGCAATATAACCACCCCAGTACATTTTTTCGAAAATTTTTTTTTCGGTCGGATCCAGACAAGTGTTACCTACGTACGAACAAAAAATCAGACGTTTTCGTAAATATTTGTAGATTTTAGAAGGGGGGGGGGGGGGGGGGGTCAATATGACCCCCCCCCCCGGTATTTGTACAACATTTTATAGCCCGACAAGCCGGGGTATTAATTGTTTCCCATTTTGGATAATAACAGTTTGAGGTGACATATTGGTTTTCTGGGTGGCGAAGTGCATCAGGGATTGCTCCTGTAACACTCCCCTGATACAATATTTCAGGGAACCTGGAATTTGTATCTCAAAAAAAAATGCACTTCGTCATCTGGCAAGTGATTGTTTTAAATCACTATGAGGCTGGTTTATTTTCTAGAATATGACCTGCCTGGTTCGTATTACTTATAGGGTTAAGGCAAGCTCGGATGGTTGTGCGACCCTGATCCTTTATACCCTCCCATTGTGAAGGCGGCAAACATCACTAAATGGTAAACGCGAGGTGTGCGTAAACGGATAAAACCACACATTCTTATATGTGGCTGTCCTGTGAAAGGAGTGCTAACATGCGAATCCCAGCTGGAGAGAGACCATCCGATCCCAAACCAAGGGAATAAAACCAATGACCAACCATGGAGCAAAAGGTGGATCATCTTGGAGGCATGAGTCAGACATCCGTCGCTAACCAACAGGGGAAAGGGAAGGCATCAACCCAAACTATATTGCCTTAAGTGATCCATGGAGTTAGCTTATGGAATGACTAACTCACATGTAATAATTGTGAACTAAGTCCAATTACTGATAGGCCTGCTGACTGCCAGCTGGCCAGTATGTGACATATGCTGGTGTTGAATGTTGAATCGAAAAATGAAAAAGTTTCAAATTAAAGTAGGCTAAAAAAAGATTCAAATTAAGGGGGGGGGGGGGGTAGACCATTTTGGTCCAAAATATGTCGAAATTTCTTTTATGGTCTATTGTAATGCACCATTGAATGGTGTTTCCAAATCTGAAAACCGCTATTTAATAGCTCTTTCAGTTTTCAAGTTATGTAAATTTCCTTTTACGGAATCCTATTGAAATTACTATTACTATGTATAATGAAAGGTCGATTATCTCCAAATATTTTTTTCATGAAATTGTCAACTTCAAAACCCTACTACTTCTACAATTTTTGAGTAATTAGTCTGAAACTTCCTGTGGGTGTCTAGATAGTCACCCTGCATAAAAGTATCAGGCAACTTTTCGAAATTTTTTGTTAATAAAATTTAATACTATTTATAAAAAACCTAAAAATTTGCATAAATTTGCAGCGCCACCTAGCGGTGCAGAATTATTTTAACAAAATTTCGCCTGATAGTTATGTTGCCCCATCTTTGATCTATCATATAAAAAAACTTTCATGTGATTAGGTTCAAAACTGTAAAAGCCTTAGGGTTTTAAGCGCAACCAAGTTTTTTTTGTTGTTAACTAGTATTAACTAATATTAAATAGCGAAAAAAAAATATTTTCTGACCTGTCATGTAGAATAGCATCTTAGGCACCTATATGCCAAATTTTAGCCAAAATCAAACAATTTTGAAACGCTGAGAGTGATAAATCGAAGAGTTGTCCGAAAATGGTGTACCCCCCCCCTTAAAGTAGGATATAAAAAAAGATTGAAATTAAAGTAGGATATAAAAAAAGATTCAAATTAAAGTAGGATATACATACAATAAGATTCAAATTAAAGTAGGCCAAGGAAGTAAAAAAGTTTCAAATTAAAGTCAGAAAGTGTCTGCTATCTGCAGCCATAACATTCAGCAGTACTGTACCGTAATAGGCTTAATACTGGTTGATGATCGGATTTAGCCTTTACTGCCTTCATCAGGGAAGAAGATCTTGGGTCTCCTCTCCATGAACTAGAGGCCTAATCGCCAAACTCTGTCTTCTCTCTCTGTCTGGGGATATTGAGACGAACCCAGGACCCAGCAGGACACGGGCCCTGAAGATCAACTGTTCTGTCTGTCAACGAGAAACAAACTCTCTGAGTAAGATCATCCAATGCGAGAGTTGTGACACATTTGTACATTTAAAATGTTACCGTAGGAAAAGCATTAATTTATTCTCCACCAGAAGCAATCCTGAGCCAAGCTTTCTCTGCAATAGCTGTATTTTTACCGAACTTCCCTTTCATGATACTATTTCAGAATCAGAAACCGATGATTCATTCCTCACATCGCCTCTGCAAACTCCAAGTGATGCTGAGAGTGAAACTTTTTTGTTTTTTTGGTTGTAGAGGAGGCACCGTCTGTGGTCGTTGGTGCGGTACTTACAGCGGCCTCGGTTGTAGAGGAGGCACCATCTGTGGTCGTTGGTGCGGTACTTTCAGTGACCTCGGTTGTAGAGGAGGAACCATCTGTGGTCGTTGGTGTGGTACTTTCAGCGGCCTCGGTTATAGAGGAGGCACCATCTGTGGCCGTTGGTGCGGTACTTACAGCGGCCTCGGTTGTAGAGGAGGCACCATCTGTGGCCGTTGGTGCGGTACTTTCAGCGACCTCGGTTGTAGAGGAGGCACCATCTGTGTTGTGTCTGCTACTTCGGTGAGATTTATTGGGGTAATGGTGGTGGACTCCGCTGGTCCAGGCTGTAAGAACACCATTAATAATATTACAGTTATAATAAATGCCAGAAGAGATGTGATTATTGCGAATGAAACCTTAATCTGATGTTCCGGAGCTTTAAGGATTCTGCACAGCCAGTTTGATTGTTCTACATTGTTCTGTTGAGGTGAGCTCGGGATGTTCGCCTCAACGTTTACTTCTTGTATTTGTGTCGGCCGCTCAACTTCCTCCAACTCAATTTTTTCCACAGTCGTTGCATAAGAACTCTGTGATGAAGATTGACTGGTTCTATTAAACAAAGACGCCATGATCACCTTCTTGTCTACATCTTTTTTGCATTAATTTGTGAGTAAACACCAAATACTTGTTTGTGTGGTGTCTAAAAAATCTCGCCAGAACAGATTCAAGTAAACATAGTTAGTAACTTTCGAGAAAAGTCGTTTTAACCTCCAAGAGACGTCTGACGTCTGTTGAAAATTTATATCATTATAATAAGCTAGGGTACTACTATGTTATGGGTACCCATTTTTTGACCAATTATTTGTCCATTGTAATAGCTATTATCATGAGGCTTTTTGTTTTAGAACATAAATTTCATCTCCTTAGAGACGATAGCTATTGTTTTTTTATGGTAGCTAGTGTTTTTTTTAAGGTAGCTACTGTTTTTAAAATTACAAATCCTAATTCTTGGTACATATTTTTTGATAAATTTTTCGACTTGTTAATATATATTATCATAATGTTCTGTTGTTCTAGAACATAAATTTCATCTTCTGAAAGACGTTAGCTATTGTTTTTTTATGGTAGCTAGTGCTTTTTAAAGGTAGCTACTGTTTTTAAAATTACAAAACCAAATTTTTGGTAGCTATTTTTTATGAAATTTTGGACTTGTTAAAGGATATTTCATAATGTTTTTTTGTTCTAGAACATAAATTTCGCATTTTGAAAGATGTTAGCTAGGCCTATAATTTTTTATTATCGTAGCTAGTGTTTTTTAGGGTATCCAGTATTCTTAAAATTCAAGAGAAAATTTTTAGTGCCCCCTTTTATTTAAATAATTTCCATAATATCAAGATATTCTAGAATTTTGTATATTATGTTTTGATATTAATCTCGATATAATGGCTAGTGGATATTCTCGACATACCTTTCATTTGCCTACTATACATGACCCTACTGTGAATGAATTTGTGAAATTTAATGAAACTGAAGGTGACGCAATTAATTATGCACAATCTCAAGGGCTTTTACCCCCCATGGATTCAAAGAAATCATGCAAAACTTGTGAATCTCCGGCATCATTAACAGTTTGGAATAAGTATGGGTTTCCACGATTAATGTGGCGTTGCAAAGGTAAATCGCGACATCGAATTAGTGCTCATAATGGAACATGGTTTGGGGGAAGCCACTTACTTGTTAGACAAATTCTTTGGCTCCTCTTCTCCTTCATTGCCGAAAGGTCCTTCAAGCTTACACATAAGCTTTTAGGAGACCAAATGGGCTCATCAAACGATGTTGTCATTGTCGATTGGCACAATTATATTCGTGAGGTTATGCACAAGGAATTGGTCAATGCTAAACCAATGGGTGGGCCAGGCCAAATCGTGCAGATTGATGAGTCGTTTTTCAGTGGAAGAAGGAAGTATAAAAGAGGTAGGAAATTACTTGGAGATGCAGTGCCGTCAGCAAAGTGGAATTATGGAAATCAGGTTGTTGGTCCATGGGTGTTTGGGATGGTTTGTGTTTTGGCTTCTGGGGAGACAGATATACGTCTGTTCCGTGTTGCACGCAGAGATGCGCGCACTCTGCGACCAATTATAGAAAAAATGTCAAGGGTGGAAGCCACATACAAAGCGATGAATGGAGTGCCTATTGTGGCACTAATCAAGGAATAACCAACGAAAAAAACCCATGGAAATGTGTAGACGGTAGCGGAACATATACACATTCGTCAGTCTGTCACTCTAAGAAAAAGACCAAGAAAAAGTTGACTTGGATGCAAAAAAAAAGAAGGGGGAGGTTTGTAGATCCGTTCACTGGCTGTAATACGCAACGCATTGAAGTCATGTGGTCCCATGCAAAGCTTACTCTAATGCGAAAAAAGCGTGGTACTCGTGAGGAGTTGGTGAAACATCACTTAGCAGAATTCTGTTGGCGTCAACTCCACAAGAAAACGCCATTTTTGGATGCCCTTGAAATGATAAAGAAATATTATTAAACATGATAAACAGTCTTGTAAGCAACGGTACCGGTATAGTAATTTATATTTCTGACTGAGTGTAATAAAAAATATACATAATTTTACATAACTTACATTACACAACTTGATTGACAACATGAATAATATTAACTGTATTTTTACAGCACATAAAAAAACTAGCTAGTAAATAATTATGACTCGCTATAACCCCCTGGCTATAAAATTCAAATTACTAGCTACCATTACTCATAAATTATTCCACATAAATGTAATTGAGGATTAAATTATATTTTTTATTTTTTTAACTAGCTAATAAAAAGTACTAGCTAACACAAAATTAAAATTACTAGCTATCATCTTACTGTCAGAAGGTCAAATATTTATTCTAATACAAAAACCCTCATGCTTAAAGCCATTTTTACAAGAAAACAGTAGGTCAAAATTTATTTTCAAATTTTCAATCTAAATTTTTTTAACTAGCTAATAAAAAGTACTAGCTAACACGAAAATAAAAATTTATGGCTACCAACTAACTGTCAGAAGGTCAAATATTTGTTCTAGAACAAAAAACCTCATAATAAAAGCCATTTTCATAAGAAAAAATTGGTCAAAAAGTGGGTACCCATAACATAGTAGTACCTATGCTAGCTAGCTTTGGAGATCAGACAGAGATTTACGTTTAATTTCAATACAATACATAATAAATAATAATGCAAACGTGCATTATTTATAAAAATGAAGGGATTTTTACTAATAATATATATTTTTACTAATAATATATATTTTTACTAATAATATATATTTTTACTAATAATATATATTTTTACTAATAATATATATTTTTACTAATAATATATATTTTTACTAATAATATATATTTTTACTAATAATATATATTTTTACTAATAATATATATTTTTACTAATAATATATATTTTTACTAATAATATATACTTCTAGAACAAGTAATTATTATAGTAACATACATTTATAATTAAGAAAACTCCCAAAATTTTAATGTTTTAACGGGACGACCACTTACCTTATTTTCTATTTTAAGATAAAATGTAATAAAAATTGTGCTGCAGATCATTTTTCAACTAAAATTTACAAGAAAATGGGTCGTAGGAAAAATGAAATAACTAAATGAAAAAATATAGCAAATTTATTTTTTTTCTGCTAATTTGCTTTATGTATTTAATTATTTCTGTTTTTATAGCCAATTTTTCAGATTAAAGCCCAAAATTTGTGTATTTTGTGTTTGTGTATTTAATTCAAAATTATTTTCACAAACAAGACTGTTTGTTAGCTATGCCAGAATGAAAATGCTGCAATCATTTCATAAGTAGGACTTATTGATCATTTTATCATTATAGAAGTAAAAAGAGAATTGCCGAAGTGCAGGCTGCTGCAAAGAGCATTAAGACCAATCGTGCCAGTGGAGTAGATGGTGTTCCCCCTGAGGTCTTTAAAATACCTGAGTGTTTAAAGCTCATCTATCCCATCATAGTAGACATGTACCGAACAACAAGAGTCCCACAAGAAATGAAAACAAAAGCAGACTAGACTAGACTAGAGAGTGATCTAGACTTTGCTGATGACTTAGGAGTACTCTCAGAATCACTAGAGGGAGCCCAACGGCTCCTCAGACCTTTTTTTAAGAAAAAAGGTCTGCATATTTTGCATTTAAACGCACGATCTCTGCTTCCCAATCTTTCCGAAATTCGTATTTTAATCAATAAATCCAACCCAGCAGTTTTAACAATCTCTGAAACTTGGCTTTTTATTAAACGATAAAACAAAGGAAGGACTGTCAGCCACAGGCTGTGTGCTGTGGCTGACAGTCCTTCCTTTGTTTTATCGTTTAATATTTTTACTCGCCACATTCCCCAACATGAATTTTAATTGGCTTTTTATAATGATAATTACATAGTTTTACGTAAGGATAGGGACAGACATGGTGGTGCGTGGTGGTGTCTGTACTTACATTCAATGTGATTTAGCTTTTAATCGCAGGGAAGATTTAGAGACTTGTGACGAAGTTTTACTGGTGGAACTTTTACTTCCTAAAACTAAAACTATTTTCATCGGTACCTTATATCGGCCCCCTAAACAATCAGATTTTTTGCAAAATTTTAAAAATACAATTTTATGTAATCTTAGGTCAGACAGTGAAAAATATTTCTTAGGTGATTTTAATATCTGTTACCATCACAAAGCATCCCCCATCTGTAAACAGTACGAAAGTATTTTAAATTTGTTTGGTTTAAAACAAATTATTCTAGATTCTACCAGAATTACCAGTAAAACTTCTACTTTACTAGATCACATCCTTTGTAATAATACCGATATTATTTCTCAATCTGGGGTTTTACCTATGGTCTATATACGTCTGTGTATAGGTATAGGTCTAAGCGATCATTTTATAGTTTTTTGCACAAGAAAGACACAAAAATCTTTTTTCGGGGATCATGAAACAGTAACAGTTAGGTCTATGAAAAATTACAGCAAGGAACGCTTTTTAAGTTTGTTAGTTAATTCTGACTGGGAACCCTGTTTTAAGGCTGCTGACATTAACCTTGCGTACACTGTTTTTAAAGATATATTTTTAAAGGCACTTAATACTGTAGCACCAATTAAAGAAATTAGTCTTAAACAACGCACTGAGCCCTGGATGACCTCGGGTAGTCTTAGTAATATCAGAGAAAGAGATAACTATTTGTATAAATTTAGGAAATGTGATGTTTTAGCTGATTATAATAATTACTACAAATATAGAAACCTTGTCCAACGGGAAATAAAAAAAGCTAAATCTGAATATTTGTACAACAAAATAAGTGAGAATAAAGATAATCATAAAAATCTATGGTCTACCCTAAAATCTTAAATCTAAATCGAATCTTGTTCTGCAAGATAACGGTGAGATGATTCATGATCATACTCTAGTTAGTAATTTATTTAATAATTATTATTATAATATATATTGCATATTATATTATATCTTAATATAATATTATAATTAATATTGCCTCTAATTTAGTTAAGAAGTTACCGTTATCAAGTAAAACATATACTGTAGTATAGGGTCTGAAACTCTAAATAAATTTTATTTAGAAAAGTTACAAAATTCATAAAAGTTATTTTTAAAACCCGTTTCTGGGGATTTCGTTTTTCGAAATCTACTTAGCCTATCAGCCTCAAAAAGTACCGGTCTAGACCTAATACCTTCCCGTTTTCTTAAGGATGGTGCTGAAGTACTTAAACTGCCTAATACTTTTATTATTAATTAATCTATCATAGATAATGTAGTACCAGACGAATTGAAATTAGCTAAGATTAGTCCTCTGTATAATAATAATAGTAAAGTAGAACCCTGTAATTACAGACCTGTTAGTATCTTAAGTATTGTATCTTAAAATTCTAGAACGTTCTGTTTTTGTACAGCCGGAAGCACATCTTAGTAGGCTAAATCTGATCTATGAACTTCAGTCCAGTTTTCGTAAATCATATTCTACAGACACCTGCCTTATTATTTTTTATTTAAACATCCGGCTTACGCCCCGGCGGCTATTATTGGTAAAATGGTCTAGCAACATCAATTTAATTAAAATAACACACAAAATAAGAGCAACAAGATACAATAACAATACAATACGGCCGGTTTTGGCATGTAAGGCCCGAAAAGCAAATAGTATCATATCAGTTAAAATAACATGTATCATTTGGAGTATTATTGATTAAGTATTATTTATTATACTTATGCTTTTATAGATATTATTATTATTGATCAAGATTATAAAAGTCCAATACAACTATGTGGCGAGCTGCATGTGAGCCAGTGGTGCAACTCAGTATGGTACCAATAAAAAAGAGTTTATACTGACTAGCAGGACTCAGTTCGGTGGCTTGAGATTTCCATGTCGATTCCGTATGGCCTTGAAACTGTATCTGGAGACACTCAGAGAAGACAAACTTGGTAAACCGAGGTGCCATGCGGAGACACCATAACGGAAGAATATCTGAGCACTAGACAAACCTGCAAGGTGCAGACAGATTAAATGATGAAAGAAAAAAAGAACCTTTCTATTAGGACAATTTAAGATGCTGTAGGTAAATGACGCAGTTTTGAAGTGTAGGAAATCTTCCAGGTTGATCATACCAAAGAGTTTACATAGAATTCCATTAGAAACATAGTTTCCTATTGCACATATAGTTCTCATTGCTTTATGAAGTTGTAGTGATATCTCTGCAATATTGGGTTTATCAAGTTCCGAGCATCCATACAGTATTGACGGGAGGCACATCACCTTCCATATTTTAACAACAACTGCCCGCAACAACAATAACACTGTTAATGCAAAGACCACGTGCCTCCATTCTGCTGACACAAGTCCAAATTTTACATTTTACAAACTGAGTCAAAGATTGCGACGTCATGGGAAAGGGCAAACCTAGATAGTTGCAATCCTTCACAGAAACCAAAATATTGCTGTCTGTCCCATTTATGAATTCCAATGATTCCTCTCCATAGCTCGTTCTAGCTCCATTCAGGTATACGAAATGAGTCTTTTTTATGTTTACAAGCAACTTATGTTGTCCGCGGTATTTCAACTTTTCATAACGCGAGTTGAATATTTTTTGTATTTATTTAAAATGATTATTCCGATATCACTACTGGGTGCGGGACCATGGGTTTTGGGCACACTCAATGAACTGGGGGCGATTTATGGGCGAACTTTGGGGCGTCTTACAGGGTACGGGACTCATTTCAGGTTTATAAGGGCCAGGGGTGGGAGGCAAAATTAAGCAGTATTCAGGTTTGCCTGAGTACTATTAGGCCTAGCCAACGTCCTGCTGCCTGTAGAGGTGGATTTGGTAACTCGCTAGGTCTAAAGGACAAGGACTGCCCTTAGCGGTCCCTGGCTAACAGCAGTTATTACAAGCCTGAAAAGGATATCGGAAAGTATGCTGCTTGTGTCAGGGATTTGCGACGGGAAACGACAGCCCCCTTAGCCAAGCCGTACTGGTTCTCGATGACCGATCCCTTCGGGGTTCGCGAGGGGTGGGATGGACACGCGAAAGGGCGGCCGACTAATAGAGGAAGGGTTTGACGAGGACTGCCCTTAGCGGTCTCTGGTCAACAGCAGTTATTACGAGCCTGAAAAGGACATCGGAAAGTCTGCTGCTTGTGCCAGGGATTTGCGACGGGAACCGACAACAGACCCCTTAGCCAAGCCGTACTGGTTCTCGATGATCGTTCCCTTCGGGGTTCGTGAGGGGTGGGATGGACACGCGATGGGGTCGAAAGACAGAGGACTGGACTCTACTGGCCTACCGACTGTCGGAGCAGTTTCTCGGCCGCCGAAGCGACTATGAGCCTGAATAAGGACTCGGAAAGCCTAGGTGGTTGGGTCTCTGCGATGAACCGACGGACCCCTAGCCAAGCCGTACTGGTTCTCAATGATCGTTCCCTTCGGGGCTCGTGAGGGGTGGGACGGACACGCGAACGGGTCCACCGACACGACAGACTCCTAGCCAAGCCGTACTGGTTCTCGATGACTGATCCCTTCGGGGTTCGAGAGGGGTGGTACGGATACGCGACAGAGTCTACCGACTGGACCGACCCTTAGCCAAGCCGTACTGGTTCTCGATGATCGATCCCTTCGGGGTTCAGGAGGGGTGGGATGGACACACGACAGGGTCGACCGACACCGACACTACGGCACCAAAACTAGGACCGAGGGAAAATCTGGGGAACATTAGTTAGGCTAAAATCTGAGCGAACATTGGGTAATTAAATAATTTACTGTAGGGATTTATATTGTCGTGTATTATTATTGTGAATAATTTGGTGTATATTGATTTGGGGAAGCCCAATTTATTCTCAATCAAGGTTCAACTGTAGGGAAGTTACATTAAAGCGTATATCCAACCAATGCAGCTTTTTCTCAACCGCAATCTTGCATTTAAGAACATTCCTTCTCCACAATCAATATCCGGTGACTGGCCGGGATTCCGTGGTCTGTAAAATTCCGCCTCCAGCATCGGCGTTTTCCCCCATGGTGTCGGGAATAACGGCAACAAAATTGAGAATAAAACGCGGCCAACTTCAACTGGTGGAAGTTGGGAATCCTACAATACTCTTCAAACTCTCTCCGTGCTTACCAGCACCCACTACGAGGAAACCCTGGTATTTGAGTTAAGACAAAGTCGTGGTCTAATAAATCAACAAACTCGATCTAACCAACTCGTAGTCGGCAGATCACATATTTGGAGAGTTGTTAACAGGGAGTGGAAGTATCGATCACACCCATTGATATAATCCAAGTTGAGCCAGGAATCTGGCACTTCGAGGTTGAAGTACAAGGAACGAACGTCGGACAATTCAGGATTACCTTTCGGGTGGTCCAGGCTGAGTACAATACCTACGAGGAACTATTTTACGACATCGCACATCTAGCTATCAACGAGGCGCTACAATGACAATGAATAACGTATCCGATACCGATGAGATGGACCACCACACAGATTTGGAAGCCGACGAGGTACCGAACGTCAAGAACATGGCCCGTCGACTAGGTGCTCTCAAAGGCGGAGTCACTCGAGCGTATCAACGTATAGAGAAGCAACTCAAAGGAGTCGAAACCCCCCTCAACGAGATACAAACTCAGCTTCAGAGTATCCGAAGTATCTTACAACGATACGAGAGAATGATACAGGCGTACCAAGAACTCATCCCTGCCACTGACCAGGTAAACTACCCCAAATTGGAAGAACACGTTGCACGCCTAGACGAATTCCGCAAACAACACCGGAGGACCCTCAGCCTCGTGAGAGGCTACGAAGAACAGTACTACAAGAGAGCTGAAAGAACAGATGCAGAATCGGTGCGAACCTCCAGCACCAGGACAGCAGTACATCGAAAGAGAACAGGGTCCTCTAGAAATCAGCACTCCAGCGCTAGGAGCACGGTGTCCGGTTCAGCACACAGCTCTCAAGGGGGTCAGTCACTCCGAGACCAGCTACGAGAACAGAAAGCATTAGCCCTCAAAGCTCGGATGGAAGATGAGTACGTTCAACTGCGAACCGAGCAAGATATATTAGCCGCCAAAATGCAAAAACGGGAGGCCGAACAAGAGGTTGAACGGCAGGCCGAGCAACGTAGACAGGAGGCTGAACAACGTGAACGAGAGGCCAAACAGGAAGCTGAACAACGTGAACGAGAGGCCAGACAAGAGATCGAACAACGTAAATGGGAAGCAGAAATGCGTAAACAACACCCCGAGGCCCAAGCGATTCTCACCCACAAAAATGCGGATATTGCGAAACTCGCGGAATACGAAGCCGCACTTATAGAACGAGATATTCAACTATACGAGGACTGGGAAAGGGATATAGATCAGGAATATGAACCAATCCCGGTACCGGAATTAGAGAAGTCATTTACACCAACAGCGGCGAAACTTCCGAAACCCGAGATCCCGCCTACCATACAGTCTACATTATCGGCACAAGCACCGGTGTTCCATCCCCCACCGGTTACGCTTAAAAATGAGGAACCATATTTCCCATCCAACCCCACGGCAACGAGTGTACCCAAGTACGAGCCTGAAAGGGACTCGGAACGGGACGCCACTCCTCGATCCAACAACCCGTTTACATCCACACCACAAACCCGTAGTCGCGTCATCATTAAAACTCCACCTATCATTGATCCATCGAGTATGGGAGAGAGTGCCAATAACTATAACCCTCCGAACCACTCCAGTTCGGACGACGTCAGCATTATCCGGGCATTGGAAAACCGCCTCTCCATGCCCAAGGTGGAGATCCGCACCTTCGAAGGAGATCCTGTCGATTACCTCAGATTCAAGAAACGGTTCTTTGCGCAGATTGGATCAACGGACATAGCCGACGCACAGAAACTGGTATATTTATCGCAATACCTGGGTGACAAACCACGCCGAATCATCGCTTGTTTTGAGGGAGGTTCTCATGAAGCATACAACGACGCATGGAAAACTCTAGACAAAAGATACGGAAATACCGGGACTATAATTAATAAAACTCTAGAGAAACTGATACGAGACGCGGGATCACTAGGGGACCCACAGAACATCCAGGAATACTCAGATTCCATGAAGGATGCCTACTACACTCTGAAACCCTTAAATAAGGAGGACCAGGTGAACAACATTCTAAACCTCCAACAGATCGCCCGGAAGTTCCCCGGATGGCTGCAAAGTAAGTGGGCCTATAAATGCGTAGATCTCCGGCGCAGACATCCAGATCGAGATCCCAGCTTCCTCGAAATGTCGGCATTCCTGGACGATATCTCCGAAGCCATGAATGACTCGATGTTCTCGAAACAGAGTCTCGCCAAGTTGGACGCAATAGAGAGCAACTCCAGGAGTAAGACACCCACTCAGAGGCCGAGATTCCGCCCCCCTCCGGTGAGCACGATGGCTTTCACCATGGCCGAGGATTCCGACGATGAAGACTACGAGGAACCGACATCAGCCGAGGAATGGGCGTGTTATCTCGTGAATTGGGCACCCGAGAGGGAAGGCATCACAAACCCCCTTCTCTATCTCTATTGTGGAGAGAAACATAAAGTTGAATTCTGCAGGAAGTTCCAGTTTGCCGAACTCGTCCCACGCTTCGAGGCGATTATGAAACACCGAGGATGCTTCCGGTGTCTTGGAACAGGTCACTACGTTCGGGATTGCGACCAAAGGTCGTGTTGTGCGGTCTGTAACGACCTACGTCATCACACGCTCCTCCACATCCCCGCGAACTTTGACTTCACCACCCTCCCCTTTCGGATTGAAGCCAAGCGAAGAGGAGAAACGAACCACGTTTCTAAAGGAACCCGGACAACCCAACGGAGAGAAACCAACCCGTTTAAAACCTCCACCGATGCATCACAAGTGACAAATATCTCAGCCACGATCAACCTTATAAATCGCCGTTACATGGTCTTCGCCAAAGTAATCCCAGGAAGAATTCAAGGGGTCGGCAAATCCTTGACGACGCTCGCGTTCCTTGATAACGGGTCGGACGGAACCATCATCGACCGGGATTTCCTCGAGCAACTCGGCCTAGACTATGAACCTTTCCTTCCGGAACACTTCAAACGGCCCATACAAACTATCACCGACCACAGAGAGGTAGAATCCGGGGAGGTGCAACTCCAGATGGAAGGGGTAATGAAGGGCTACGAGATGGTTAAGCTGACCATCAAGAACGCCTTAGTACACACAGACCTCCGAGTGCGGTTCCGACAATCAGCCGAGTACGCCCCCCTCATACAGCTGGACCGAGACGACGTGGATCTAAGGTGCCCGCCGTTGGATGTAAACCGCATCACCCTACTGATCGGACTTGATACACCGGAACTACACATACCCACCGGAGACGTCGCCCGATCTATAAAGCAGGATGACGGCTTTTACGCTGAACGAACAATAATGGGATGGACACTCTGCGGCATCAAGGAAGAGACTACCGACACCTATACATACCTTCCTAAATGTCAGATTAAAGAAAATGCAACATCCGTGGGTTATTGCTCAGCTACAGACCTCGATGAGGATTTATTTCTTGAGACCGAAAAAACCCAGCAAGAGATGACTAAATACTTTAATCTAGAGATCCAAGAGTTCGCTGAAAAGGATGAAAACCCGTCCGAGGAGGATCAATATTGTATGGATGTCCTGGACCAGGCCACGTTCAATGACGGACACTGGTGTTCACCCATGTTATGGAAGGACCCAAGCAAACCAATGGCAAACAACGCCAACATGGCCCTTAGGCGACTTAAGGGGATTCTACGCCGGCTGAATGACCAACCCAAGATAAAGGAGAAATATAACACCGTAATCAAAGGATATCTCGAGGATGGATTAGCAGAAATGGTACCACGGAATGAACTGCAAGGGGGTAAAAGAACATATTATCTTCCAACCCACTATGTGGTAGAAGCCCGGAAGGGCGGTAAAATCCGAGTAGTTAATGATGCCGCTGCTATGTACCAAGGCGAATCCCTGAACAGTCAGCTTTATACAGGGCCCAACATATATAGTACACTTATTGGCGTATTTATCAGGTTCAGGGAAAACCGGATAGCATTCACCTGCGACATCAAATCCATGTTTCACCAGGTTCGTACGCTACCAAGAGACTCAGACTGTCTACGTATCCTATGGACGGATAAAACACTAACTCAACAGGAGATTAGTCAACTTACAATGAAGGATGTAGACGTAATGCGTATGATCGTCAGGATCTTTGGCGCTAAGGACTCGCCGGTAGCATGTAGTGACATGCTGAAGAAGACAGCAACCATGTGCGAAAACGAGTTCCCTCCAACCGTCATAGAAACCATCCGACGATGCTTCTACGTGGACAATGGATGCGCCGGCGCAGATAATGTGGACGAGGCATATCGGCTAGCAATGGGGATGGTAGAATGTTTAAAGAAAGGAGGTTTCCCACTCGTGAAGTTCAGATCCCACGACAAAAAACTTATGGAAAAGTTTCCGGAGGACATCCGACTGGACAACAACAAAATGTATTCGGAGGATGTGGAACACCGTGTACTCGGTATTGAATGGGACATAGAATCAGACGAATTCATTTTCAAATATAAACCCCTACCCAAGCCTATGACGAAAAGGCGATGTTTGGCGATAAAAAGCGCAATCTTTGACCCACTAAATTTCATATCTCCGGTAACCTTGGCCGGAATGAACCTGATTAAGGAAATGTGGATAGAAGGACTGGGATGGGATGAAGAACTCCCCCCACACCTCAGTGTCAAATGGAGAAAATGGACGGAACAGCTCGAACACCTACATCTTATGCGGATCCCTCGACCGTTCTTCCTCGATAAACTACCCACCGATATCTTCCAGCTCCATACCTTCTCGGATGCTTCGAATACCGGAATCGGCATAGTCACCTTCTTACGAAGACTAAGCAGCGATGGAAACGGCGATACGAGCTTTTTATTTTCTAAAGCTAAAACAGTATCCGGGGAATTCATAGCAACGATTCCAAGACTCGAGCTACAGGCTGCAGTTTGGGCAGTGAGGCAGAACCGCATGGTCATGCGGAACCTACGAATCCCCATAGAATCTCAACACTTCTGGGTCGATTCGAGTATCGTTCTCTACTATCTCCACTCTCCATCCCGACGTCACACTACGTTTGTAGCGAACCGAGCCACAGAGATAAAACAGTGTACCGGCCGAGAACAGTGGCACCACGTAAACGGGAAAGAAAATCCAGCGGACTTATCAAGCCGAGGCGCCACCCCAAAACAACTCGGTAAAAGTAAACTCTGGCTTACAGGCCCAGAATTCCTACAGCAGCCACAATTAACATGGAGTACCCGATTCGACCCCGAACTCGATAGCGGAAAATACTCCGAGGACGACAAAGAGATCCGTAAAGTCCATAGAAGCAACACAGTGGAAATTTATAGTTGTCTGACTGAGCCTGCAAAGGACTCGGGCAGGCACTATAACGTTGCGACGATCATTCAGCCAGCGGCGTCTTTACATCTGTTAATCGAGCGAACTTCATCAATGAGACGGCTCATCCACCACGTTATAACCCTTCGCAACTTCCTACGGTGGAAAGACAACAAGCCAATAGTTCATCGGAGTATACAAGAACTCATTATCGCGGAGAAGTGTATCATTGGATATGTCCAGAGAGAAAGTTTCCCCGATGAGTGGGAACAACTCAGTGCGGGCAAGACCTTGAAAACGGACAGCCCAGTCTACCAACTGAGACCAATGATGGGAGAGGACGGACTGATCCGACTGAATACCCGGATGGCAAACGCCCCGGTCGAATATGAGGTTAAATACCTGGCGCTTCTGCCCGGAACTTCGACACTAGCCAAGCTATTAATTCAACAATGTCATGAGAAAAACCATCACACAGGACAGAACTGGATTATAGCTAATATAAGACAAAGATATTGGATCACCCACATCCAGCCACTGATCCGGAAAGTGTTGAAACGTTGCTTTACCTGCAGAAGATATCTAGCGCCACCACTCACACAAAAGATGGCCGACTTACCAGCCACCCATCTACAGCCCGATTCCCCACCGTTCTACGTCACCGGAGTGGACTGTTTCGGACCGTTTACGGTCATCGAATGACGATCCAACATCAAATGCTGGGGAGCCATTTTCACCTGCCTTAGGTCTAGAGCAATCTACCTAGACATTGTGGTAAACCTTACGCAACACGCATTCATCAACGCTCTGCGTATGTTCGTGGCGAACAATGGGACATGTCGTCACATGTACTCCGATAATGGTACAAACTTTGTGGGAGGAGAAAGATAACTTAGAGAGGCGATCGAGGAATGGTTTACCGATAACACCGCATCCCAAGTCTGGAAGGAACACCAGATACAGTGGCATTTCCAGACACCATTAGAGAAACTGATCGACTTAGTAAAACGATCCATAAGCGTCGCACTAGGAGACACCCGGGTAACCCTTGACACCCTCCGCACAACATTCTGCGAGATCACGGCTACCCTGAACAACCGGCCCATTGTCCCTATCCGCGACGACCCCACAGACCTGGAGCCCCTCACCCCTAACCACCTACTGGGGAGACCCAAAATTCATGTTCTCCCAGAGACAATGTTTCCGGATCCCAACGATATCGCGAGACATACAAATTGGAAGAAGGCCCAAGCATTGGCAGCGCATTGGTGGAGAATCTGGGCCCAGGAGTACCTCATAACCCTCCAGACCAGGAGGAAGTGGAACAACACCTACAGGAACGTCGCAGTTGGCGACATGGTACTAGTGAAAGAAGATCTTAAAGACCGCATGTGTCCACTGGCCTGTGGCGCAAGTTGTGACAATACACCCGAGCAAAGATGGACTTGCGAGGACTGTGACGATACGAACGGCAAAGGGCCACTACCAACGCCCTATCCAGAGGCTGTGCCTTCTTGAAGGCAATGACAGCGGTGACTCTACGAGAGGTGATAAGTTCCCTACTCCGGATCCTGCTGCAGACATTGGTGACAATGCTAAACCCATGTAAACCCTTCTCATCATGTTGACAAACTCTTTTAAACTGTGATTTATCGACAATGATAATGGACCCCCCTTAAACCAACTGTAACCACGCAATGGTATTTGTGTTTCCTCGTGTGTTATGTGGAGTCCAGCGTCACCCTGCAGATGTTTCGACTGATGCAGGTTCGTTTATGTATTGTTTACCCTGATTTTGGTCATCGGGACCAACGATATTGGATTATTGGAAATGGTAAAGATTTGAAGTGGAATTCATTGTATCCATTGTAGTATGTTATGTTGTCCGTTGCGTGCGCAGTTCGGGGCGTAGGTGGTGTAACTAGTCCAGCTGTAGATCCCGGATTGCCGCGCAACACCCCCTCTATCCCGTTATTCTGGTGGGTCCATGGTGCATCCACATGACTTCGACGATAGAGGGTTTTATGTTTCTCAGTCGCGTTATTCTGGTGGGACCATTGCGTGGATTTTGGGGCGTAGGCGGTGTAACTAGTCCAGCTGTAGATCCCAGAATGTTGCGTAACCCCATCCCACATGACTTCGTCGACTGAGCTTTATGTTGTTGGGAGTGTTATTCTGGTGGGTCCCTGGTGCATTCCACGTGACTTCACTTCCAGCGTCTTCATTGTCCGTTATGTGTGCAGTTTGGGGCGTAGGCGGTGTAACTAGCCCAGCTGTAGATCCCAGATTGCCGCGTAACACCCCTTCCATGACAAAGATTTCCCAAAGAAGATGATTGAATGTAGTTGGAAATGATGAAAAGAATCAGACAACCTTACTATAAACCGAATGGTGACACGTATGATGATGAAAATGAAATGATGCGCACCCTGGTGCTGCGCTTATAACAAATGATGATAGCCTGGGGGCTATAACCCCAATGATAATGTGGAAATAAATGAAAATGTGAAATAAATATGATGAAATGTGGAACTAAATGATGAAATGTGTTGAAATAAATGAAATGTGAAATGAAATAATAATGAGAAATGAAAAAAGACAAAAGACAAAAAAAAGTACAAAATGTCTAAAGAAAAGAATTGGAAAAAAAAGGACATAAAAAGTCATAAAAACTGGTTGGATATTAATGTATAGCTATAGTAACTGTAAATGCTGAATGTATTAGCAATAAGATGATGGATGCCTATATAGCAATGTTATTTCATAAACTGAATTAAAAATAAACTGAATTATTCTGCAATCACTATAGTTTCAGACTTTCTGGATTTATAATTAACTGATATAATTTTGCAACGGACATAATTGTAAATATGGACCCAAATCGCCAAATTATCGGCGAATTACGTAATACGATAGATCTACTGGAATATCCACAACCTGGATCCCCTAACTTTGATACAAATTGGAGCACCCTGATAAACGAGAATGTGCGAGTCGTCAAATTCTGCGGGCGAGAGGGACCGGATTCCCGGAATCTACGAGCCCTCCGGTTGTCCGATGCTAGTACGAGACTGAAAAGAACTCGGAACGCAAAGGCTACCGGAGGGGATGAGTTGTCATATTGGGAAACGTTTCGGCAAAGCGTCTACAGATCCCGATGTTTGATATACGACAACGAGGGAAATGCGACGCCCACCTCGAAAGCGATGACGTTGGCGCGATGTCAAAGTTTCGTCGACGACAAGAGTACGTACCTCACACACTGGGGAAACCTGTCGGAGTGTACGGCGACGCTATGAGAGGAACGTATATCGATCATCCAGAATCGCGACGACTACCAGGAAAAGTACGGGGCGAGGAGTTCCAGTACTCCTCTATGGGAGTCCATGCTGGGCTCTAACTGCTGAGGACACCAAATCTCTGGATGGCACATTCACAAGAATGCTACGCCGGGTTCATTGTGTCAAGTACAATGCACACATCTCCAACCAGACACTATATAACATTGGAGGTGTCTCATTGATTCCCCCAAGCTTGACACTAGAACAAAATCGCCTCCGCTTTGCAGGACATTGCTTTCGCCGTGAGGACCAGCCAGTGCATAATCTTGTACTTTGGCAGCCTCATGGAGTGAATAAGCATGGTGGACAGCCCATGACTTTCTTGAGACGCATCTTAAAGGACACTGGCCTTAAAGATGCGCATGATCTAGCAAATGTCATGGGTGATAGGGAGTTGTGGCGGTGCAATTTTGTTGACAAGCCGGCACAGCATTCTTAAAAATGCAGCTGCAATGCAGCATGCCGATCCTAGTACGGGGCGAAAGAATACGGTCGATCCTTGGTCGTCGTCCTCGGAACCCTGGACGGTTTGGTATTGGTGTGTCGAATATTCCCGACACCCAGACAGGAAGTGCAGGCAGCCGGAGCGATCTGGGTACTACCTCCGGAAATCCAAAGGATCCTCTTCGACTTCGACGTCATTAAAATCGGGTCGGATATAAAGGCGGACGTCCGGAACGACTACGCGAACGCTCCTTTAGGAAGAGATCGACGAGACGACCTCAACGCCCTTAGCCATTGCGTCGACACTCAAACGCTATTAGCCTGGTTACGATTCGCCGAGTTCATGCGAGGATTCCGAGAGGTGAGACCGACGAAATCCGGGATCGGCTACCTCGCTGTGCTAAACGGCGGCATCGACTTCAAACCTCAGAAACTCCGGGATTATAATAAAAAATATGGTGGATACCCGGGATTAGAAATAAAGAGCGAGCGAGAGGGTCGATGAAGGACCTGGAGAGAAAGTGGACGATACACCAAAGGTGGGAGAATCCGGATCGACGGAACTACATCTACATCGTTATGGAATCATACACCGTCGCTAAGTTTATCTGTAAAACCCTCGATAACCTCATTACGGCGGTTCCTCTTTCCTTCGTCGACTACGACTGGAACGAGGTTATAAACCACGTGTTCAAAGCGGTCGAGAATATTACACCAGGAGAGACGAAAACACTCGCCGTTATCGATTCCTGGGACGAGAACGGACCTTACAACATCCCTACGATTACCGATCTTCTCGGTGCTGAGGAGCCTCTGATTTCCTCGGAAGGGGAAGAGCTATGTCTACATGAGGGCGTTCTACTGTCTACCCCAAAGCGACCACTCGAACCGGAAGCTGCATACGAACCGGCCGCCAAACGGGTTGCCTCGGCCGAACCTGCGACGGAAGCAGGTGCTTCCACCCCACTCGGCTCCGGTAGCTCTGCGAGGGAGTTAATCACCACCTCCGCGTTGAGCGACTTCGGCGATATATGCCAAAGGTTATCCCCATATCCTTTCCCGGGTGGCGAAGACTGGTCTTCGGAGATTCCGAGTACCAGCAACCAACGGTCCCGCTCAGCGATACTGGTTGAAAAGGGTCCCAGCGCTGCGCCGACTCCCGACGATCTCTTCGGAATCCCTCCGTCGAAAACCCCGGCACCTCTTCACCGACCAGCGGTGGTAACTATACCCTCCGTTCCTCAGGATCCTATGCGACTAACCCGTTGGTACGCCGAGCAAACCGAATGGATCCACCGCCAGAAATGGTCGTCCGAGTTGAGACCGGCAGGACATAAAGAAGGTTATCGGAGCGAGGACCTACTGCACAAAAGCCCAGCCTTCCGCGGGCTACCAGCCACCGCGAATATTCAGAAGAGTGACCGACGACTCGAGTATTACGTCGGCGTCCCGATTCCGATATTCCCCGGTCGAGAGATGCAGTTGGAGGTGTGCGGTAACTGCGGTTCAGAGCAGTGCCCACGCGGTAGAAGAAATCGGGTTACCGATTCGTGCCTCCAGCTCCTCGGGATACGTTATTGCCCATACTGCGCGACATCGGGCCACGACGTTTCCGTCTGTCCGATCCTATATAAACTCTGCACTACGTGCGGTTTCCGTGGACATTCCGCTAGCCCCCGCTGCTATATCAAATGTCCTACCAAAGATGTTACCGCTATGGGAAATATGGTCATGTTTGAAACATACGCAAACAGCCACATAAGGACCAAAGCGCGGAGAAACGCTGGGAATATCGCGCAGGAGATGGCGTGCGGGTATTTTTCCTTCCCGGAGCGCCTACATACGACGGCAATGCTACCTTTCCATTACGTGGATCTGTTGCTTAGTGCCGGATTATTCGGCCCATTCGAAGTCCTTAGACGCTTATACTCATATAAAGAGGAGTTCGGTGACGGAGAGTGGTTCCTTGAGGCTCGCAACTCCGAGTTGGAACGACGAACCGATATGATCCCATTGCCATCGAAAGGAAGAGCCGCCAGGAGACAAGCCGAAGCGTTGCTCACGATGGATGTTGACGCTCCCCTACCAGCTCTAGCGATCGACGAGAGTCGACGGGCGAAGAGGAGAAAGGCGTATCAGAGAAAGAAATAGTGGACCGGGATACTCTAGGAACATTTATTGAACATTTATTTTTATACATATACATATATGAACTCTAGGCCAAATTAATCAAGACTATGCAATATTAAAAATTTGGGTTTTTTTATATGGAAATGACCTACGCAAACTCAATCTACCGATAGACCTCACGAAGGTCATTGGGGGGGACTGTTCGCGGTATTTCAACTTTTCATAATGCGAGTTGAATATTTTTTGTATTTATTTAAAATGATTATTCCAATATCACTACTGGGTGCAGGACTATGGGTTTTGGGCACACTCAATGAACTGGGGGCGATTTATGGGCGAACATTGGGGCGACTTACAGGGTACGGGACTCATTTCAGGTTTATAAGGGCCAGGGGTGGGAGGCAAAATTAAGCAGTATTCAGGTTTGCCTGAGTACTATTAGGCCTAGCCAACTTCCTGCTGCCTGTAGAGGTGGATTTGGTAACTCGCTAGGTCTAAAGGACAATGACTGCCCTTAGCAGTCCCTGGCCAACAGCAGTTAATACGAGCCTGAAAAGGAAATCGGAAAGTCTGCTGCTTGTGTCAGGGATTTGCGACGGAAAACGACAGCCCCCTTAGCCAAGCCGTACTGGTTCTCGATGACTGATCCCTTCGGGGTTCGCGAGGGGTGGGACGGACACGCGAAAGGGCGGCCAACTAACAGAGGAAGGGTTTGACGAGGACTGCCCTTAGCGGTCTCTGGTCAACAGCAGTTATTACGAGCCTGAAAAGGACATCGGAAAGTCTGCTGCTTGTGCCAGGGATTAGCGACGGGAACCGACGACAGACCCCTTAGCCAAGCCGTACTGGTTCTCGATGATCGTTCCCTTCGGGGTTCGTGAGGGGTGGGACGGACACGCGACGGGGTCGAAAGACAGAGGACTGGACTCTACTGGCCTACCGACTGTTCGGAGCAGTTTCTCGGCTGCCGAAGCAACTACGAGCCTGAATAAGGACTCGGAAAGCCTAGGTGGTTGGGTCTCTGCAATGAACCGACGGACCCCTAGCCAAGCCGTACTGGTTCTCAATGATCGTTCCCTTCGGGGCTTGTGAGGGGTGGGACGGACACACGAACGGGTCCACCGACACGACAGACTCCTAGCCAAGCCGTACTGGTTCTCGATGACCGATCCCTTCGGGGTTCGAGAGGGGTGGTACGGATACGCGACAGAGTCTACCGACTGGACCGACCCTTAGCCAAGCCGTACTGGTTCTCGATGATCGATCCCTTCGGGGTTCGGGAGGGGTGGGACGGACACGCGACAGGGTCGACCGACACCGACACTACGGCACCAAGACTAGGACCGAGGGAAAATCTGGGGAACATTAGTTAGGCTAAAATCTGAGCGAACAGTGGGTAATTAAATAATTTACTGTAGGGATTTATATTGTCGTGTATTATTATTGTGAATAATTTGGTGTATATTGATTTGGGGAAGCCCAATTTATTCTCAATCAAGGTTCAACTGTAGGGAAGTTACATTAAAGCGTATATCCAACCAATGCAGCTTTTTCTCAACCGCAATCTTGCATTTAAGAACATTCCTTCTCCACAATCAATATCCGGTGACTGGCCGGGATTCCGTGGTCTGTAAAATTCCGCCTCCAGCATCGGCGTTTTCCCCCATGGTGTCGGGAATAACGGCAACATATGTCTTTCAAAGTAATTGCAGCATAGGGCCAAAAGTTTCTCTGCATCAGACTTCATGTTTGCTGCAAGAATGATATCATCACCATAGCTCACTCCACTGAAAGATTCTGCCTTTATGTGCACACCAAGACCACTGTTATCAATCTCCTTAAAAAAACTAGACATATAGAAATTAAAAAGAATTGGGGATAACATCCCGCCTTGTCTTACACCTCTCTCTAAGGGGAATGCTTGACATATCCGTGTTCTAGATGCCAAGAAAGCTGAAGCTGAGCAGTAATGGTTTCTTAGTGTTTCCAATAGGTTGTGTTCAGTGTTAGCATCCTCTAATTTCCTAATTAACATTGTGTAGTCAATGGTATCAAAAGCTGATGACAAGTCTAATGATACTATATACATTGATGAACCCTTTTTTGTGAATTCATTTACTAAGTTGTTGACCAGTGCATACGTCATTTCTGTATTGGTTTTTTGTTTATAACCCGTCTGCAAGTCATGAGAGTCCAATGGCAATTCAGGGAGTATAAGCATTTCCCAAAGTTGGCGATAACAGCTACAATTGCAATTCCATGATAGCTCTTAGTTGAAAATTTATCCAGATTCCTGCCCTTATATAATGGCATTAACAGAGACATGCTCAACTTCTTTGGACATTAACAGGAGGCTCTCATAGAATTGAATATGTATGCTAAGGCGCTGCAGAGCCCATCAGAGATTCCAAAAAATAAATGTTCTGACTTTAACCAGAAGCAATCAGCAGCTTTTTTCCTGTTTAAATTGCGGATACCACTTACAATGCATTCTGTGGACAGGATTGATGTGTCGTTTAATGTCTTCGCTTCATGAGACGCTATATTTTCCAACGACTTACCATTTAAGGTGCTATCCTTGTATGTATCCTCGCAGTGCTGCTTCAGCTTCCTGAACATTTCATCTGTCATTTCCTCCTGGGGAGCACGGTTCTTGGTAAGCTTCCAGAACTTTACATCATCATCTCTGCAGGACTCTACCAACTCATAATATGATCAGAATACTCAAATTCTACTGAGCTTCATAGCAACTTGATTGTATCTCCTTGTGGCAGCCCAATAACCTATGTAGGAGACATTAGACGGATCCTTTATACTGCCTTGATTGATCCAGATCTCCTTTGCCCTGTCAACGATACATTTTAGTTTACCAAGACTGGCATTGTCAGCATGAGATTTCCATCTAGAGTTTACAGATCTTGGTTTCCTATTATCAATAAAGCTGGTTGGAATGTAAACATCGGATGTTTTCCTCAGGACAGCAATGACTTTATCCAATACAATCTCTGCATCGAGTGGATTTGTAGAATAATTTTTATAGGGCTTGATAAAGGATGATAGCTTATCTGATACAACCTTGCGATACTGTTCAAGCTGTTTAGTGGTTGCTTTACTGAAGTATACAATTTTTCTCTTATATGTGCATGTGCAATGAGATGATGCGGTCCAATTATCATTCTGTCGTTTGGCTGAAAGACTCAGTGTTGTTCTAACTGGAGTGTAGTCTGAGAGATTACTTGGATCCAATCCAAAGACCATGCTAGATGTTATATTTGGAGCAATATCTGGTGATAAAAGAATGTGGTCAATGTAAGAAGATCTTTGCACAACACCATTTGATCTAAAGAAAAAAGTTGAATGTAGTTCATTTGGAGCAAACCAAACCACCAAACCATGGGGTTATGCTACATTTTGAACAAAGATGTCATCAAAACGGGAGGTTGCAGTGTTGACGTTTCCACTGTCACTACTCAGACGACCAAGGCTACCATTGATGTCTCCTAAAACAACTACTGGGATGTTTTGAGTTCTATCATCGATCAATGTTGCCAGTCTCACACACTGTTGAATGTAAGAATCCTTATCAGATGGAAGGTTGCAGTCAGCTGGCATGTAGACAGCCATAAGCGCGATATCCATAATAGTTGGGTGATTCTTTAGTTATACAGCAATGATGAGGTCATTAGTTAGTTGTGACTGGGGTGGAATACTGCATCAAATCATCCTGCATTAACAACATGATGCCACCCTGAGGCCGGCCATTATAAAAAGGGTCTTTCATGGCATCAGCAATTGTTGTGAGAATTTTATAACCACTAAAGGGTTTGTCCTGATTCAAATAAACCCCTGTATCAAGAGGACCTAGCCAGGTCTCTTGAAGAGCAAGTATGTCGGGCTTATGTCTATCAATTAAGGTCTCGATGTACAGTCTGTTATGCACAAAACCCTTGCAATTTAATGTAAAAATGACTATGTCTTCAACCTTTTTGCACTTTGCTGTTCCATCTTTGGAAAAGCTTGATTGTGTTTTGGGAGTCCTATTAATAGTGTTTGCCTGATAGTGTTTGCTTTATGGAGTGTTTGTTGCAGGAACAGTGACTTTCTAAAAACGGTTTGTATTGTAGCATGGAGTTTCTAGAAGTACTCGCGTGGTACAGGTGAAACTTCTTTGAGGGGTGACTTGAATCCATTATTGTTATAGTTCTTTTGTAATGAATCTTTTAGTAGATGCTGATTGAAATGTATCTGGCTATTGCATGATGTAATTGCTTGAGTGCCCCTCGATTGATGCCACTGTTGATCAGGACTTAGATACTGGCCTGTGTTGTTCTTGAATTAATGATGCCCTTGAATTGTTCTTGTTGGATAAGGTTTTGATTATTGGTTAGATTGGTCGTATTATTGATGTTGTGTTGGATGTTGTCCAGTGATTGGTGATGATGGCCTTGTTGTCATTGAGAAGACTGAGAGTAATGTTGAAAGTTGTTCAAAGGCATTCCCCTATGCACTTGATGGCTGACATAATTGTTAATGGTAGATGGGCCATGCCAGTTGTTTTTTCTTTCCCTGTCAGGGTCATGTGCAAACCCATGTCTCGTTTCATGAAGAACCTGTGGTGGAAATGATTTAGTGGAAAGTTTATAGTCCTTTTGATTCGTGTGCCTATTCGAGGAATATCCAGTAAGCAACCGAGGGTGGACTCTCTATAGCCGAGGGGCACTTGTATAATAACTAATAATCACAAACCCCGTCCTCTTATAATATATAACTCTGTAGTAGTCAGTAGTAGTAGTAGTAATAGTAGTAGTAGTAGTAGTAGTAGAAGTAGTAAGTAATAGTAAAGGAGATCGGTTTAAACCAAAGTGATAAAGTAACATTATTATATAACATAATCATATAGACAAAGTAGAATAAGATACAGATTCATAATTATTTTATCAAACTCATGTACTACTTACTTCAATGTGCCAATTGTAATAATAATTAAACATATTATTCAGATTAATCTGCGTTTGGCCCTATAAGATATTATACTGACGTATTTTATATTATTATATCCATCCGAGTAAACAAGAAGTGAAGTAAATGTTTATTATTATAGTTTTAGAAATTGAATGATATACCCAAGATAGTGAAATAGATAATATACCAGAAATTGCGAGTGAACCCAAAAGTGAAAACTATCTCGTTGAAAACGACAACGTGTAGCCGAATTAACGAACTTGAATAGATTTGATCTCCAATGGCTAGCGCCAACCGAACGCCATCAACGAACCATCCATCAGTGGAAACGAGCTCAGACCTCATTGACATAAGGGATGAGCCCAGACGAGTATCAGTCGTGGATGGCAGGATCGAGTCGGGCCGAGAACTCGCCCGAACCCCGAGAACGAACCCAACACAAGCGGAGGGCGCCTGGCAACCAACAACGAGCCCAGGCGGTGTGGCACGCTCAATTCCTGGGGCTGCTAGAGCAAGCATCGGCGCTCGCTTACGCACTAGCAGCTTGGTGGGAACTGGGCAGGGGCCACCCACTCAACCAGAACGAGCTGTCCTCCCAACTCACGAACCTGAACCGGCCAATATTCGACACGAACCTGAAAGAACCTCGACACAGACAACACGACCCAAAGACCCCCAGATCCAACGATCATCACGATCACAACGAAGTGCTGTTCTGATTGACCCCCAACAACCAGAGATCCTTAAACGACGATCTCAACGAGCAGAACTGACTCTGTTTGGAACTGTTGAGAACCCAACTGGTGAACTGCCGGTGGAACCGGAGCTAAGTATACTTTTAAATAAAATAACGGTCTACATAGATCATTTACGTGCGTGCGGAGAGGAACAAAGGGCTGTTGAGATTGAAGACCGGGTCAAAGCCCAGTGTCAATCTCGAGAGACCCGTTCCAATCCAAACGTTAGGAGGGAACCCAGAGGAACCCAGAGTGAAGATCTGAGGGAGGGAGACCCGACCCCAAGCATTATCACCGAGGTGCCACGCGTTGATCCAGAGGATTCTGTGTCCCAGGTGACACCAGACTCCATCTGGGAGAACGTCCCTAGGCAGAATGATCGTGCTTCAGGGGTCGGATCTATACACTCATCCACGATCAATCGAATGAGAACGAATGCAGGGATTGAACAAGCAAGAATGGAGCTAGCGGATGGCATGAGAGAACAAGAGCGTGAGTTAGAGAGAGAAAATAAAAGGAGAGTAAGTGAACGTGAACTGGAAAGAATAGAAAAAGAGGAACGTGAGGAACGTGAGAAAAGGGAATGTGACAAAAGGGAACGAGAGAGAAGGGAACGAGTACAAAAGATAGCAGATGAGATGGAACGGGATAAAAGGGAAGGTGAGATTGAAAGGGAACGGGCAAGGGCCAAGAGGGAAATGGTTCGGCTAAATGCAGAACAGTGCATATTACGTATGGAAGAGGAGGCATCTCAACTTGGAATTTCCCAGAGGGGAAATAAAACCAAGTGTGATTCAATGAATATACTAACTACTGTAGAACCCAATAACCTAACTACTGTAGAACCCAATAACCGAGAAATTGAAAGTAACCTTCTAGCCATAGAAACACCCCGTTATCCATCACCCGTACGTAGAATATCAGCGCGTACAGTAAAGAAACCTGTTATTACATCAAAACCCGAATATTGTATTAGTAGCAGAACACCAGCAATGACAGGGGGCTTTAATAGCACGTTAGGCAACTCTGCTTCAAAGGGCCCCAGAGGGGCTAAGAACCAAACATATAATTTGGAAAGCCCAACAAATACTGTAAATGCTGCAGTTACCAGCTGTATACATAGAACAGGGCACCATATCGAAACCCCTGTGTCAATCATCCAGTACACTGGTGACGAAATGTCAGAACAAGCAGGCATGAATCATAACATTCAGACTGAGGTACCGGTATCGGATTGCAGCAGTAGGCCTAATAGACGGCTGCATTCGACCGGTCTACCGGTAACACATTCTGCGCCAGTTTGCGGTACACCAGATTACAGCTGCAGTGATCAGCTACATGCGACTGGTCCGCCGCTATCCAATTCTATAGGCCTACCTGTACGCAGTACTCCAGACTGCACAGCATGCAGTAGGCAGAATCCCGATTATTATTATTTACCGGTATCTAGCCAGAACCATAGGCCTAATGCTAATAGTAATACTCAAATACCGGTATCTGAAAGTTTAGATAGGCATAATCTTAATGTACCGGTATCTTATGATTATAGGCCAAGTTATGTAGGCTTACCTAACAGCCTGATGCATACCGGTACTGTTAATCATACATGTAGCCCTGCTGATGTAGGTCAAAATCAACATCAGTCTATAGACCACCCTATACCATCCGAATTTAATCAAAATATCGGTATCCAATATGAACCAAGGTATGGTTATGGGACACCATTGAGCAGTACCGGTAACCCAAGCCATTTAAACCCCAGAGCCGAGGAATTTCTACCCGTCCCCATAGGCGAAGTAGGAATGCCAGATGGCCAATATAAATACAAAACCCGTAGCGAAGTGAGTGAAACCCCACAGCAACGGGCAGTAACCTTTTCAAATCAAATAAATAATGGACCCGGATTATCAAAAATACCGAGTCTAGCGTACCCATCTATAGGAGCGCAAAGACAACAGAATAAAAATAATACCGCTGGCTACAATTACACAGGAGAAGCAGCCCCACGTGGACCCCCTTATGTACAAGCAGGAAGGGTCCCTCAATGTTATCAGAGCGGAGGAGAGAGTGAGTTAAGTCATATGGCGGCAATAACAGACGCCATAAAAGCCAAGCTAGAACTGCCACAGGCTAAACCGTTTACCTTCAGTGGAGAATACCCGGAAGAATATATTCAGTTTCGACAGCTATATACCACTGAAATTCTACTGAAACATAACCTGTCAGAAGCACAGAAGATGACCTACCTGATGGTTTACACAACTGGCAAAGCAAAGGAAGTTGTTAGACAATATGCAGGCCTAACAGATGGTTTGCGACTAGCATGGGAAGCCATTGAAAAGCGATATGGAAATCCTTCACGTATAATGCAGGCAACAATCAACAAATTGGTCACTAACAAACAAATCACCACGACTGCCGAGTTTAGGGACTTTACAGAAAGGGTAAACAAAGCCCTGGTTGCCTTGAAGGAACTCGATATGCCGCATGAGTTGAATGGCATCCATAACATGCGAAAAATAATTGAACTAATTCCCTATTGGGCGAGGAACGCATGGAGAAAGGAAGCAGCACGGACTCGCAGCCAACTGAACCGCGAACCAACCATGAACCAACTGGCGAAATTCCTTTCAGATCAAACCGAGATACAAGATGACCCTGTATTCGCAGAGGGACTACTATCAGCTGGTATCGCTGAGCGCCGGGACCGATCACATTCACGGGATGACTCAACCCGACAATCGAGAGCAGATTACCCGCGAAAAACAAATATGCTGGTACCAAAGAAATCATTTGAATCTAACAAAGGGATGATAAAACCTGAACGAGAGCAAGTCTACACAACAACGTCGACTAGTCCGATGAAGAGCCTACAATCGGACAAACAAGTCCGTTTCTCCAGCTACTCCCCAAAGCCACATACCCCAGATAGAGATTCCCAGGAGTTGGTATACACCCTTGCAACCTGTGATCCAAGCGCAAAGTGCTATCTACATCCAAATGCAAGGGACCATCAATTCGTGCAGTGTACCCAATGGATAAATGCCGCTGCGGATGAAAAATGGGACTATTTAAAGAAGAATGGACTGTGTAGGAGATGCTATGGGCGTGGCCACATTGGACGCGACTGTCCGCGCAACTCCAACACCAGGCCTGAACCCAGAACATATGAACGATCCAGATCATACTCACCCGGAGGAGCGAGCGGGCTGACACCCCTCACAAAGGAAACTAAAAATCTAAAACCCCATAGTAACCGAGGAGATACTGATACTACTACTGTTAACCAAAATAAAAATGAGAATCTAACATCTAAGACAGGGGGGGATCAGACCCAACATCCTAACCCTGCCTGGATGGCGAGATACAAGGATCCCCAGGGATCTGAAGTGAGTGGAACCACTGTTAATAAGACCCAGGCAGTGACCCACATGGCGACATGTATGTCCCTGTCAGGGATTAAAGTGTACCTCAAAATTGTACCAGTAAAAGTAATGTATAAAAATGAAAAACAAGTAACAACATATGCCTTCCTAGATGATGGTGCGACTATAAGTCTAATAAGTCGTACCCTTGCTGATACTCTGGGAATGGAGGGAACCAGAACTAAGTTAGGCCTGGCCATGGTGGGCCACCAGACAACATCAATGGGGGCCATGAGTACCAAGTGCTCCATAGGTGCTCTGGAAGGCCGAGGGACACTCATCATTCATGATGCTGAGGTAGAAGTAATACCAGACGTTGGAGTTAACTGTACCCAACCAGATGAGGTAGAAATTGAGAGATACCAACACTTAAAGGGAATTAACTTAACAAACTTGCACATTGACATACCCTATGTGACTGTACTGCTTGGGATGAACAATCCTGAGGCACATGAAGAACTGGAAGTTAGGAAAGGTAGCAACCCCGGGAAGACACCATGGGGAAAGCTAACACCATTTGGGTGGTGTGTGACTGGACCACTGGAAACAACAGACTATATACACAACAAAACGAAGCGAGGTCTGGTGAATCATGTGGAAATAACTAAAGACTTAGAGACATTACTGAATAGGGACTGTGAGGGCCTTCATGACAACACATTGGGAGACTCTCCAGAGGACCGTAGGGCCTTACAGACTCTTAAGGACTCAATACAACTGATAGATGGACACTACGAGGTAGACATGTTGTGGAAGGACCCCAATGAACGGCTTGAAAACAACTACATAATGGCGAGAAATCGTCTGAGAAAGTTAAAAGAAAAACTGAGGAAACTACCAGCAGCAGAAGAAGCCATAAACAAGGCAATATGTAAGTATATAGAAAGGGGCTGGGCAATAGAACTTCCAGAGGACATACAGGAAACTGACCGGACGTATTACTTACCGATACACACAGTGTGGGAACCAAGAAAGAACAAATACCGAGTAGTACATGATGCTGCAGCGAAGTACCATGGAAAATCGCTAAATGATTACCTTGTTCGTGGACCCAATATATACAACACAGGACTAGACGTTCTTCTAAGATTCAGGAAGGGAATATTTGCTTTCACATGCGATGTGGAAGCAATGTTCCACCAGGTACGAGTGAACCCAAAAGACAGCAACAGCTTACGGTTCCTTTGGTATGAAGGGGAGCTAGGCTCAAAGGAACCCAAAATCTACAAAATGATTGTCCATATTTTTGGTGCTAATTCATCTCCATGTGCGACAACATACGCTTTGAGAGAGACTACAAATGGCGAGAATCCTGCAATCCAGAATCCATCAGCAGATACAGTGGAAATGATTCGAGAACATTTTTATGTTGATGACGGACATGAGACAGGAAACTCAGAGGAGGAGTTGGTCAGGATTGCCAAGGAGGCTAAACTTTGTTTAGCGGGGGGAGGATTCAACCTGACCAAGTTTTTATCAAATTCCGAATATATTACCAACTGCATGACAGACGGGACCCAACAGGAGCCACTGAACAAACTGACCACAGAACCAGAATACAAACCAATGATAGAAGCTGATGGAGACAGTGACGAAGTTCGAGCTTTAGGGATAGTCTGGAACCGAAGAACAGATGCATTTGAGTACCATATGGCGAAAATGAAAAGAGGGAAACATACTAAAAGGGAATATCTATCCTTTGTTGCCCGGATCTATGACCCAATGGGTCTACTCTCAAGGATCACAGTTGTTGGTCGACAAATACTTAGGGAAGCCCATCTACTGAAAGTAGGTTGGAATGATGAACTTCCCGAAGGAATAAGGAAGAAATGGGACAAATGGATGGATAGTTTACAACTACTAGATAAGATCACGATAGATCGGGCCTACTTTCCCGACGGAAACATGGAAAACTTAGAGATACATATCTTCAGTGACGCCTCAGACAAAGGCTATGGAGCAGTAGCCTATGTGGTTCAAAGACAGAATAATAGAAGGAGGGCACGGGTTGCATATAGTAAGGCGAGACCGGCCCCATTAAAAATCGTCACAATTCCTAGGATAGAACTCATGGCAGCTTTATTAGGAGTGAGAATAGGAAGACAGTTAGGAAAAGCGATTGGAAATATACAAACCTGGTATTTTTGGACTGACTCTACCACTGTTATTCATTATATCAGGACTGACGCACGAAGATTCAAAGTCTTTGTTGCTAATCGAGTTGCAGAAATCCAAGAACTAACAGACATCAACAACTGGAACTATTGTCCAACGTCGATAAATCCCGCAGACCAAATATCGAGAGGAATAATTGGAACACAGAAGAAGGAAGACGAAGATCTGTGGCAATATGGCCCGGAGTACCTCAAGGATGAAGGAAGATGGCCTGAATTTCCAGGAGGTCCACAGGCTCTACTGGAAGGAGTCAAAGGGGATGACCCGGAATTACGAAGGGAAGTAGTTATGTCAACCACTATAAGAGACAAACCAACAATGACAGAGCGAATACTCCACCATGATCGCTCATGGTATGACACTAAACGGCGTGTAGCGCGATGGAGGATGTGGATGGCTTGGATACGAACACGGAAAAGTGGAGGGCCCCGACCAGAACTACATGTGGAAAATGCAGGGATGGCTATCATAAAGTACATTCAACAGGAGGGCTTCCCAGATGAAGTGGAGAAACTAGTGGTTGGAAAACCTATCCCGAAAGACAGCAACCTGAGACCATTGAGCCCCATTATGAAGGACGGAGTAATCTGTATGGGCTCCCGGCTGGGGAATGCCCCAGGAGGGATTGTCCCTGAGTGCCCCATATTGATCCCGAAAGACTCAGTTATCGTGGATAAGATTATACACGATTCCCATGAAGCCTCACAACATGGAGGTGTGGAAGCAACACTCACGAGGATACGGAGGAAATTCTGGATTCCAGCAGTCAGGAGAAGAGTGAAGGGCTGGGTGGAGAAGTGTGTTACCTGTCGCACCATTCGTCGACAGAGGGTGGAGCAGGTGATGGCACCTTTACCTGCGGAGCGGATAACACCCTATGAGCCACCATTCACAAATTGTGGTGTTGACCTCTTTGGTCCTATTAATGTCAAAGTGGGCCGACGATACGAGAAACGATGGGGTTCCATATTCGTGTGTTACGCCTCAAGGGCTGTTGCCCTGGAATTAGTTAAAGATGCGAGCGCGAACTCATTTATTAATGCACTCAGAAGATTCATTACAAGGTGTGGAGCAGTGCGAAGGATTAGCTCTGATAATGGGTCGAATTTCATTGGAGCTAATCGAGAACTTCAAGATCTATACCGGATTGCGCAAGCACCTGCTATTGAAGAACATGCGAGGAAACAAGGTGTCAAGTGGAAATTCCATACCCCTTATGCCCCCCATTCTTCAGGAGTCTGGGAAAGACTTGTAGGAAGTGCTGAGCGGCTCTTAGAGGCAAGCACCCGAAATCGATGCCTTGATGAGGACGCATTCCGCACAGTGTTAGCAGAAACAGAAGCAACAATGAATGCGCGTCCGCTATGTGCGTTAAATGATGACCCGAATTCTTACGAGGTTTTGACACCAAACCATCTACTATTGAGGAGACCAGTCCAGGTTTTGAGTAAAGACCTGTTCGACGAGAATGACCTATATTCCAGAAAGACATGGAAAGTAATACAAGTAGTATCAAAGATATTCTGGCGCCAATGGGTAACTGAATATTTACCAACCCTTCACAAGCGACACAAGTGGCGGGTGGAAAGGAGAGATCTGAAACCGGGAGATCTAGTCATAGTGACAGATGACACCCTAGCGAAACACGATTGGGTGATGGCTAGAGTAGTAAATTGCCTGCAGGGACCCGATGGGCACACTAGAACGGTCGAATTGAAGACAAGTGGGAAGAAACTTGTAAGACGTCCGATAAGCAAATGTTGCTTATTGGAGCAAACTGTCTAATTTATGCCAAAGGCATGGGGGGAGGGTCCATGTATACCTCAAATCGTACCTAAATTAAGATTCAAAATATATTATCAAATTTACAAATGAGTAGAAGAAAACTGAACTAGTACTTTAGGATAGGCAGATACCGGTATATAGGTACATTGACTGAATGGTAACCTGGGGTGAAATTTATGTTTCCGGAACATAAAATGTATGTGTGAAATGAATGAATGGTTATATGACGCAATACTGAACACAGCCCTAATGAACAATGAACTTGCAACTTCTCAGTTGCGGAATGAACTGAATGAATGGAACAATTGTAGTATAAAATGAACTTAAATTATGGGAAACATAGATTTCATTAGCAGCAACCATAGAACATGAAACCAGCAAATTCCAGAACGTATAATAAAACTTTATAGTGTAACTGACCATTTAGTCGATTATGGATATTATACGTTATTAATGATAGTACTTGATCTGGATATCTGGATATAGAAGAATTATCATATATAACTAGCTTATTAGAATTAATCTCAGAGGAGCCGTAATGAGGACTGTGATGTGTAAAGGATGCGGTGGCGAAGTGGTACCACGGGGAGAAACATTTAAAACTTGGCTTATGAACTGTCTTGTCTCAGGGTACGAAATGGAGGAACGCGAAAGTATCGTGACCGCGAATTCTGATAGAAGAGAAGGATTCCCCACCGCAGGAGACCCCATGGGGGGAGTGACCATGGTAGCAGCGACTAGTGGTGACCGTGGATGGAGCGTTTATGTTCGATTGTTATTACAAAAATAAACGAGGGACCCCATAATCATGAAAGGGAAATACATTATTTGATATGCTCTAACCATATATATATATAATTGAATGGCACTACTTTTGCAATATGTACCTAGGATGAACTAACTAGCGATTTATCTTGAAGCTTTATTGAACTACGAAATATTTCGTATATCGGTAATTTAAAAGGACTTGATTGAATTGTAATTAATTTATAGAGGGAAATAGGAAACCACTCATGGTTTGGCAAGCCATGAGCGTGTAATGTTGCCAGGGGGCCTACATCGCGGAATGACAGTTGATATATATCGTTTTCGGACTCAAACTTTTTAATATAGTCGTGATTTCCTCGAGAAACCATTTATAGTGGTTTCTGGGGGGAGTTTGTTCCCGACTATAGTCAGTATTTCATCGTACAGTATGGCCCAAAATTCTTATCACCTGTTATTGCCGTAGAAATTCCATTTTATTGAGAGAGAATGTCATGACGTCATAACATGACGTCACAAAAGTAAAAGTATAGTGTATCTTGCATGAAGGCTTGCTCGCCTCATGTTCACGAGAGAATTATCATATCCTATAATGAGTGAGTGAATATTAGAACCATTTAAAGTGAAAGGACACATTGAGTGAGAGGCAACAATGGAAGTGTAAGGCATCCTCTGGGATTTACCCTCACCTGTGTATATTGGTGTATAACGTATTATATTTTGGCCCCATTTTCTATGGCCTATTGTTGTTTGGTAAACCAATCCCAGATGGCTTTCCTTCCATTCATATATGACAAGAGCAGGATGATATTAGATTCATTCTGTCGATATAACTTTGTAGAAACGTTACATAGTTTTCACCGTTCGTTCGTACTTTCGTTCTTTCGTTCGTTCTGACCTATTGGTCACTGAACTTAACTATTATTGTTCTAATTGAACTGAACGTACAGTGCATTTGTACTGTACGTGTTATAAGTCATTTGTTGAAGGAAGGAAGCGTCATCATGTGATTGTGCACTGGTGCCGTTTATACATATTGAACATTAAAGTAACTAGGACTTGAACTGAGTTTTCTAGACGAATGAGACGGACGCGTAGAAACGACGTTCTTAGAGGGAAAGAATATCGACGGAACAAAGTGAAAACTATGTAACGTTTCTACAAAGTTATATCGACAGAATGAATCTAATGTCATCCTGCTCTCGTCATATATGAATGGAAGGAAAGCCATCTGGGATTGGTTTACCAAACAACAATAGGCCATAGAAAATGGGGCCAAAATATAATACGTTATACACCAATATACATAGGTGAGGGTAAATCCCAGAGGATGCCTTACACTTCCATTGTTGCCTCTCACTCAATGTGTCCTTTCACTTTAAATGGTTCTAATATTCACTCACTCATTATAGGGTATGATAATTCTCTCGTGAACATGAGGCGAGCAAGCCTTCATGCAAGATACACTATACTTTTACTTTGTGACGTCATGTTATGACGTCATGACATTCTCACTCAATAAAATGGAATTTCTACGGCAATAACAGGTGATAAGAATTTTGGGCCATACTGTACGATGAAATACTGACTATAGTCGGGAACACATTTGATCAGATATATCAAAGCGGCGTCTTTAGTATAATACCGTAATAGTATCAATTAACTCTGTTATACAATGTAAATATACTAAATCTATTTATAAATATATTATGAGCCCTACATTGTATATTTATCCTACAGGTAGACAATGTAGTATGTTAAAACTTGATATAATTTGGTATAATGTATAACATATTACAAATAAGACTGAGGCAGCTAAACTATATTGCAAAGAAATCAAATATCCTAAAGTAATATACTAGACCCTCCCTCCACCCTATAAATAGTGTTCACCATCTACCCCACCCACCGCCCTTATTACTTCATAATAATGAAAGATAGTACCGGCGCTCCAGTCACTCCGTTCCCTCCGCTGGGGGGGTTAAGTTGTAGGTTTTGACACTATGCAAAATCCGAGCACAGAGTTAGAAGCGCATTGGATAGGCGAACATTTCTTGCAGTGAAAGTATTTCCATACTTATTATAGTTTTCGAGATAGTCAGACATGAGTAGCAAAAATTTGAATTTTTTTGGTAAAGTCTGATTACACCGGTACCTGTCATCCGAAATATGGATTGTGATATATCGTTAGATGCGGGTCCAATAACTGTACATTCACATATTTTCAAGGAAAAAATTCGATCAAGGGTTTTCGAAATATTTTCGAATTACCGGAAGCAGACTTTGGACGACCATATCTCCGGTACCGGTAGGCCTATTAAGTCAAAAATTTTTTTAATCTACTTAGAACACTCCAGTGAATGTTTTTTAGTTTGAAAGTTTTGCCCCAAAATGCTCAGAAGTAATTTCGAAAACACTGATCATTTTGCGATCATGATCTTTTGACCCCCTAGAATTGAACTTTTTTATGGTCAAATTTTGGCTACCCCCCCTAATTCGAGGGTGAGGTATCTTTTTGTAATGTTAAGTTTTTTCATACGGTGAACTCACAGGACTTGGTCTTCGAAATAAAACCGAAAACATGATCTTTCCTGATCATGGCCTGATCAAATCGCTTTTTGAAAATTTTGAAATGCTCAAAAGTTGCCCCTTCTTAATAGAAGTCGATTAGTAAAAAAAAAGTCGGGGGTCTCAAACAAAGTTTTCGAGAAAATCGGGAAAAACCGAAAAACACGATCTTTTATGATCAGGAAGCTGATCTCGAGAACTGGTTGCCCGATCGAGCCAATTTTTTTTTTAATCAACTCAGAATAGACCATTGCACATTTCTTACAATGAATGTTTATTAGAAAAATGCTTAGATTCGATTTTAAATATACTGATCTTTTCGCGATCATGATCTTGAGTTTTGACCCACTAGACTTGAACTTTTTTATGCCCAAATTTTGGCTACCCCCCATAATTCGAGGGTGAGGAATCTTTTTGTGTGCGAGCCAATTTTTTTGTTAATCGACTCAGGGCGGTGTTCTGAACGTTTCCTACAGTAATTGTTTATATCCAAAATGCTTAGTTACGATTTTACGAAGTCCGATCTTTGCGCGATCATGATCTTGCGTTTTAACCGGGAAGAATTCACTTTTTTTAAATCTTTTAACGGGAATCATGACTAATGTGGGGTCGCTGAATCTTTTTGTAATGTTAAGTTTTTCGATTGGAGCAAGCCTTGAGTGTCCGATTGCTGATCAAAACTGATCTTTGCTGATCATGGTCAAGATCATGATCTGACACCTCCAAAAAAAGCTCCTTGAATGTAAACCCATATGCTGCCTATCGATTGGCGCTGGTCCCAACTCCGTAGCATTAGCCGTTTTGGCTGTAGCTCCATAGCAACGTGGTTGCTAGGGAAGCGGACTTTTTGACTCAAATTGGCCCTAGCCGGAGAACCGTAGACTTTTTTAACACATTATGTATGGCGAAAAGTCTTCTGGATAAATTTTGGGGGGGGGGGGGGTCTAGGAACATCCTATTGTTCGTTTTCGCTTAGTTGCTGAGATCCTCTCGTCCCACAAATCCCAGGATTCTATAAAGGCATTCTGCTGGACTAGTTCCGTGGCCGGAATAGTGTTCGGTGTTCTGCGAACAGAGAACCTAATCGGTTTAGGGCCCTGACCGTCTAGGCCCCTCCCCCATGCGATCTCCTTGTTTATACTCACATACTTTGGTATTATTCCCTGGCCAGATTGATGCATCCAAGAAAAGATTAAGATGTTCTTCTAGGATTGTTACTTTGGCACTTTTTGGTGATCCCCTGTTTCCAATTATCCACACATGGATAGGTTCAATCCCAGTTTGCCTATAACAGAAATCAATGAGCTGGTTGCGGCTGCAGCTTCTTTCCAGACCAGATACATATATGTACCACAAGTTAATGCTAGATTTTTGAGAATGATCCTTGATTATAATCCTTTTTGAGTCTGAATTATTCAACTCGAGAAGTTCTTTCAACATATTGTTCTGGTCTCTTAGTAGACTGGATACCTTTAACTCAATATCGAGGTCAGAGAACCTGTTTTCAGTTTTGATTTCATCAATTTTACTTTCAAAAGTACAGGTTTTTGATGATGCTGTTTTATGTGGTCTAGACCACGTATTCTCAGAGTCCAGTACAGTCGCCATAGAAGCAGGATAAGGTATTGATACTTGATGACTGAGATTGATTGGGACATTTTCATTGCATTTGCTGTCATGCCCACCAGTTTCAGTCTCTTTAAGCTCCTTTGTATCTATGGTGAGAATATCCGTGTCACTAGGAACATCTGTGGTGTGTCCAAGTCCAAGCTTCGCTAAACTTAGTTGCTTACGCTTTTTCTTACTTCTATACTTTGACAGTTTAGGAGATTGATTTTTCTTTAAGATAGGTTGTGACTGCTGCCGTTCATCAATGGTGGCCTGGTTGGTTGTATTTTCCACTCCCACTGTTGTTTCAGTATTTCTCGTCTTTACCACTTCCTCCAGATGCTTTAATTTAGTAGCAGTGGGGTCAGAGGTATGTTGAAGCAATTTAAGTTCTATTTGCATATTGACTACCTTTTCTATCAAATCAAGAATTCCCACAGTTTCCATATTTGAGATATTTACCCGCTTTCTTGTACTGGGTGTTATTGATTTTGATTCTGCCGCCAGTGAGAACTCCACAACATCCATGGCCAACTCATCAATTGAGCGTCTATGGATAGTCGAAACCTTTGTACCAATTTCAGACCCAAGGAATTTTTTTATGCTGCATAAAAGCGTTGATTGAAAATATTGCAACATATCAATTCCTAGTGTTGATAGTGCTTTTGCGCAGTCACTCTTTGGATTTTGCATAATTCTTAATCGCATAGCTGTGGAAATGAAGTCTTCAGTGCTCCTAACATCATGAAACTCTGCCGATAGGCTGCAGTCAAGAGGAGATTCTGGCCACTCAGTAGATAACAATGGCACTGAGCCAATTGTAGTGCTATCCCCTGCATCAGTATAAGCTTGTACTTTGTTCTTAGTTATTTTGCACATTTCAAGACATTCTCTTAGCCATTGTAGCAGTTGGGGGCTGTGATTATGGATAGGTAGAATATTGTTTAATCCCTCAGATAGTGCATGGGCATATAAACAAATAAAAGGGCTACAATCATGAGCATTAACCTGTTTTGCAAAACTTGATTTTGTATGACTACTACTACTACTAGGATCGGCATGCTGCATTGCAGCTGCATTTTTAAGAATGCTGTGCCGGCTTATCGACAAAATTGCACCGCCACAACTCCCTATCACCCATGACATTTGCTAGATCATCCGCATCTTCAAGGCCAGTGTCCTTTAATTAAGGGGGGGGGGGGGGGGGGGGGTAGCGCATTTTCTGACCAAAAAGACAAATTTTTGAAACATATCCTATCTGATGCAGAATTTCATGCTGAATCCAAATATTGAAACCGTTTTCCGATATCTTACTTAGTTTTCGAGATATCTGGGATAGAAGATACTGGCTCCGATATATCGCGATATCGGTAAAGGCGATGAAGTGAGGGGTTTGCATTCAATTTCTGCGAATTTCTGTGCTCAGTGGTACCAATTGGATGTCTCCACGAGAAAGAGCACAAAATTTCAATTGAGAAGGTATTTTTTTATGATTATTGGACCTACTGATCAGTTTATAAGACAACTTCAAGTCTCCGGAATGAAGACTGGACTCGAATAAGCGACTCTGCGGTCTTTGCGCGATTACACGGAATAGACTTATTGGTCATCGGAGATCTTCAAAATGTATAATCTCCAGTTCTAGTGGTCGTACGAAGTTCGTTTTAGGCTCATTCGAAAGCTCTTTTCTTAGAGAACAAAGTTACCATTTGATTTAAGACAACATGGTTGTAAAGCAACGAAAAATGAATTTGGGTAAAATATGCCTTGCAAATTTTGTTCAAGTTATGATTGCTCAGGGAGCTTTCAAGAGTTTGCTAAACGAAATGGTAACTTTGGTCTCTGAGAAAAGAGCTTTCGAATGAGCCCAAAACGAACTTCGAACACAGGATTTTCTCAAAAGTTAACAGTAGGCTTAGGTTTCTATACAGAAATAAAAATAGTTTAAACACCGACTCCCACAAGTTACTTTGCTCTTCTTTAATACAGTGTCACATGGACTATGCATGCTCTTCTTGGTATAAAGGCTTAACCAAACAGCTTAAATGTAAATTACAAGTAGCTCAGAATAAAGTAGTACGATTTATTAAAGACTACAAACCTAGGCACCATACCACCTATCTCCAGTTGACTTTTCTGAATCTGGACTACTTAACTTAGATAGTAGAGTTAAGCAGCTACGCCTTAATCATGTGCATACTGTGTATAATGGTAAATGTCCCAATTACCTAATACAAAAATTCAACAGAGTACGCGATACACACTCTTACAGTACCAGAGCTAGTGCTTCAAACTTCTACCTCCTGAATTGTAAATCCTTTGAATCTGATACTTTCTTTTTTAATGGTATTAAAAATTGGAACGCTCTGCCTAATGAAATTAAAAACCTAGATAATCAACATTCTTCTAAATCTGCTGTTAAATCTCACCTCCGCGTGCAATGTAAAATAGGTACAATAGTCCTACAGTAAGTTATTAGTTTATTAATTATTTACTATTTATACTGTAATTACGTTTAATAATAAATTGTCGCGATACACACTCTTACAGTACCAGAGCTAGTGCTTCAAACTTCTACCTCCTGAATTGTAAATCCTTTGAATCTGATACTTTCTTTTTTAATGGTATTAAAAATTGGAACGCTCTGCCTAATGAAATTAAAAACCTAGATAATCAACATTCTTCTAAATCTGCTGTTAAATCTCACCTCCGCGTGCAATGTAAAATAGGTACAATAGTCCTACAGTAAGTTATTAGTTTATTAATTATTTACTATTTATACTGTAATTACGTTTAATAATAAATTGTTCTGTACATTACATCATTCGTTTTAGGTTAGCATAGTGTAATATTGTATTTGTCACCAAGTAACTTAAAGGACCCCCTTGGAAATAATCTGCAAAGCTTTAGGGATAATCATATATGTTATGTTGGACAATACCTTTATACTGGTACATTGTTTGGTGTATTTGTTATCGTTTTTACATAATGTATTTATAAAAATCTATCAGTGCTTTCGAGTTTAACACAGAACTGGAAAGCTATGGACTCATAGTGGACCCAGTGGTCACAAGTCCCAGATAGACCATATTCTGTTTCATAGGAAATACAGGATGTTGCTGCATTCATGAATTCTGCCTTTAAATTACTTATTTTACCAATTTTGGTCCAAAAGTACATTTTTGTGACATGATCATAGATCCCGACCCGGTTAGATTTGTACGCGTCACCGTTCTGCTGGGGCTGTTGTACTAAGTCGTTTTGGCTGAAGGCTGTCGGGGAAAATAATAGAGTTTGTGTTTCTCAATCTTAATGTTCCGAATGATGATAGCACAGAATCAGTATGTAATGAATATCACGATACAGAATGACAGCAGAAAATACACAGATATTAAATGGTGATGTTGGTGGCAGTGATGGTCATAAACTATGACTGGTCTGCAACTCTGTGATTAATGAACTGACCGGTAAATCAGTAATACAGAATAATATATGATTGATACACACAGATATTGGTTTCACCTCTTACTCTACTTGGCCTTCTGTACCCAGTGGATGCTTTCCTATCTCTGTTCACGTGCTTCCCTCCCTGCTATTGGCTAAAATAATTACTAATTGTCACTTTGGCACTCCCTGTGAGTGTTTCCCCCCGCCGCTAGCCTCTACTAGCTGAGTTCTCCCTCTGAGGTGGTTTGACCTTTCACCTCTCTCTGTGGCTCTAGGGCTTGTGTCGCCCCCCCCCCCCCCAAAGTTGGTTATGAGGCTAGATTATTATTGGTAATCTCGTATCCCCAACTATATTTGTAAAATGCTACTGGTCCTATTTTCGGGTGGATAATGTAATGGAATTGAATCCGCTCACAATTTTTTATTGATAAAAAACCAGTTACGGTGTAATATTAATTATTCCTATTGAATTATTGGTAAGGGTTTTTACACCATCTAGTGCCATTATACCCATATTCGAATTGATAGGATGCCTTACTGAGATTCCTGACGTCTTATTGGCCCCTATTATTTGCCTTGAGTAAACCTGATATATAATCTCTGCTGGTTGATCATTGTATCCACTCAGAACATTAACATATTGCAGAGGAGTTGCCTCCAATGCAGGGCCTTTGGATGCTGGGCAGATTACTGATGACCAGCGTTTATTACATGCCTTTATGTCTTAATGTTAATGTCTTTGCCGTTAATGTCTGTGTCTTTGTGACATTATAATATTATTATTAATTGATATTCTGTCGTTAAACTCAATTTACTCTCTTTGTTTGTTTAATATATCCCCGATATTACGAAATCCAGGAAGTTTTACACTCGCCAGAAAAGGTGGGTCACTACAATTAAGTATCAGTGATAATCTGGACAATTGTATTAGATTCGTGTGTTGTCGTACCTCTGACTTACTAAATAATTAATATATGGCGATATCTCAGACCATTATTATAAGCAAAGCTCTTATTATTAATTATATCACGATTTAGAATTGTCACAAATTGATTATGGTTGAAATATCAATATATTTAGACATAAAGACAAGTTACAATACGTTTGCCCTAAAGTGAAACACAAACGCTAGACTTGAGTTCTTACAGAATTAATTAGTCAGTCATTTACTTGTTGTACTTTGTTGTCACACCCCCCCGGTATCATATCTCAGTTAAATACAATAGATAATCAAATACCGTATCGAACTAAATAAGTTATAGAGCAAGTGCGATTAATCGATACAGTGAGCGGCCCTCCGTTAAAGGTACACTAGCACAACTCCGCCTATTGTATCAGACCAGCGATTCAAGGTCCACAGTGCATGGAGTTTCTGCATAGTTGCAAAAGAGTCAAAATATACGAAATTGAGATTGAAAGAACATATTTTTTATTAAAGCGCTAACAGTAATAAACGCTGTTAAACGTTGAACCGTTTAACAGTAATATTTGACTCTCAACCCCCCTCGAGTCTTTTGATTTGCTTATTTATTCTATTAATGTGCTTATTTTCTCTAATTTCGATCGGCCATCGTAATTGGTAGGAATTTGGTGCATAAATCTTTATCGATTTACATTATAGACCTGGCCCATTTATTGTATTTTTTGGTAAGTATTCTGCAAGTATTTGATAAATTTATATACTGGTGTATAACCGGAGAGTGTAAAGGAGTACTTTATATATCGTTATTTATAATTGATGTATTTGTTGTTTTTTGCTTTCATGTATTGGTGAGTTTTGAACATTAACTGATAGCGCCCTGTGTGTTTTACCGGTATCTGATTGATTGGCTTCATAGTGTATTAAGTAAATGCTTAATTGTTTTGTAGGGCTCATTTTACCCCCTATCTTATTTCTATTTCCATTATTGGAACATATAAAGTTATTTATTTCCTTGTGGGAGGAAATATTACTTTATTCCCGACGAATTACCTTTCATACTTGGTTTTACGGAATTAAAGCGCAGAAGTACGACTGGCCCATCAATAATATCCACAACATAGTCTCTGGATGAATCGTGGGGCACTTTCGTTTCTTCAACCAAGTATCGAACTGCTATTTATCGACATACCTTACGTACAGATTTACTAGTTCGAATTTTTCAGTCGATCGGAACCACTTTATGCGGTCTTAGCCCGTCAACAGTTCGTTATACCCTATACTCGGCGACATAACTAAGAGTCCTAGGTAGCGTATGCGACAATCCCGGGGACGCATTCTACTAACTTTATCTATTGTTTTTATCTGTGCTATTAACTTTTGCACTAAGGTAGTGACAAGCCGACTTGAGGGCGTCGCAGTGATCCATTATATAAGGCGGGGTGTCGCAGGAGTTTTATCGCCCCAGTATGAATTAAGAAGGATGTTAAAAAGAGGTGTTAGGTCTATATATTTCTCCCCTTTGGGGTATCGTCAGGACCAAATTCAAAAATACAAAAACCAGAAAGAGCAGTACTACTTACTACATGCACTACAGTACCGGTACTGAGTATCCAACCTAGGAGGGCTGGCAGACTGATCCTATAACAATATAAATCCGGCATGGCCTAAGATACTGTATAAAGCCATCAATGATTATTTGAACCCTACAATTGCAAATGATTGGTTAATTATACACAATAAATTCATGAAACGAAACGTGAAATGCTACAGTATGGAGACATTACCTGTTCGTCGCAAATAGGTTGGAATTGTAGGTATCGAACTTATTGAACGCGGTCGCACAATTATAAAATAATCAGTACGAAGGCATCAGTAATTGTAGGGACGCGGTATTTCAAATATTGGATTAAATATACACGTTAATTAAATTATTTATAAAATATCCTACAAAAATGTATGATTGGCCGGGAAACTCTACAGTAGGAAAGCACCGGTCGCAATGGAACCTTACGATAGCGGATATTGGAATACTATATACGGTTATTCAATATAAACTAATCCTACGTAAATGCATGCGAAACGTAGAATGATAGGAATAGCAGATCTGAAATGGTTGTACTCGGTCATTCAACTATAAAGAAATGCAACATAAATGCATGTGAAACGTACAGTAGATTCAGAAAACAATGTGTGTCTGTACTTTGCAAATAGGTATTGAGTAAATTAACGGGGTTGTTCAACTATAAAAATAAAAATAATCAGTACGAAGGCATTAGAAATTGTCTGAAACGCTACTATTTCAAATATAGGATTAAACATACACGGTAATTAAATTATTTAAATTATTTATAAAACGTTACACCCTAATAATAATAAAACGTTACACGTTACACCCTCCACACTTCACTGGTTTATCTAAACATTAGAGAATCTTTATAAACTACATTGAGAACAATGTCGCTCAACAGAACTGAGAAATTCAACTACCTATACCAACAGTTGAGAGGTCAACTAAAGGAACTGGTAAGTACTTTAATAGGTGATGACAATGACTTATGGCTTATGACAGGTTAGTTACTGTGTATTGTATGGTGGTAATGTAAAGATGGCCATGTCAGTAATAGAGATAACTAATGCTCTTTAGTTAGCATTTTAAGAGTGAAGTGATTGCATTTGATCTCTTCAACCATCTAAATAAATTTGGATTCCTGAGGTCACCTTCAAAAAATAATGATAGACATATCTAACACTATTTATAGAGACTAGTCCTAGTAGGAATATAAAATTGATAGTAAATTGTGTCTGAGTGAAATAGAACTAATTCATATTGATATTCTATTATGTATAATAATATTGTAATACTGTATACAATAATATCAAATTAAAGCAGTTAAAGCAGCAGCTTGGTCTAGTGGTGACAATACTTGGCTTCCGATTAGGGAGCCCTGGTTCGATCCATAGATGTGGCCGCACTGTTTGGGCACAATGCTATAAATCCTGCAGCCTAGCCCAACCCCGGCTTTCATCCTTCAGTGGTCGAAAAATGGGAACCAAGCCAACTTGGGAAACTGAGTGGAAGGGTTTACTGTGGAAGATCACCCATGGTAGTGAACAGGCATTCCTTGGCTTAAACGAGCCTAAAAGATTCTCCCATAGATATATTTCAATAATATAAAATTAACATTCCACAAGTTTTCAATCTATTACATATAGTCATAGCCTATATGAAACTACAAATGAGTTTTTTAGAGGGTGCCTTTTTTTCCCTGTGGTGCTTTTTTTCCCTTTTCCACGGGGAAATAAAGGCACCCAATTTCGTAAATTTAATAAACATATGAGTGCTTTCAGGCAAAAATTGTCTCAGAATATGAAAGAGCATATGATTTAACCTAGAACTAGCAAAAATTGATTGAGATAAAATAAATATGTAATAAATGAGGCAATGTTTCATAAAACTGCCTTTTTTCCCCCATCTTACTATATATACTCTATACCTCTCTCTATATTCTTTATCTCTGGTCATTTACTATCCTAACAGTTCTCAAGCCAGGTTCCAGGTAAACGACTAACTAAGGAGATTTGAAACCAGAAGCTCAGATTTGAACCAGGAATTCAAATTTGTTGTCCAGTTGTCTCTTTTATTTGAAATAAAAAGTCGGTTCCTTATTGGGCCACTAGGCCCATCACTAGTAGTAGTAGTATAAAATAAACAAACTAACCTGCCATTGTGCAGACTATGTCACTGACAGTCTCACTGTAGATCACCTCAAAGATGGAACGGGTATCCCCAACCTGCAATTTCGATACGGGCAGTAACTCCTTGTCTTCAACAACAATTGTCTCGAGGCATTCAATAATGCTCTGACTGCACTTTGTATTGGTCCAGGTATCGAATGGATGTTGGATGCCTTCACGATCGACAAAACACAGAGCGGCACTGCGGATCCTTTGGGATGAGATAGTTATGGTTTGGGTGCAGCGGGTCGCCATGTCTATGATAGCAAGCACTTCATCTTCGCCCTGGTCATAACTCACATTTAGGTCGTAGCCACAGTTGGCTTCAGGTCCACCGGGTCCAACTACCTTGCTTACGAATGTCGCAGGAATAGTAACTTCATCTTTAGGAATAAAACAAATATATATATACAGTCCACTAAATACAAATTTAAGGACAATGAAGTCTCATTCACATACAGTCAGTTATTTTGTACAATCAATCAAAAATAAACAGCAACATTGCCAATAAGAAAGATATGTGAATATGAGAATACAGAAAACCCTTTCGTGTCCCATCAAATCACTCATATACTGTAGGTCAGTGTTTATTTTGTTATTTCTTCCTTTTTTGTCCATTTTTTTTTAAGTTTAGATGCCCTGGTTCCGTTATCAGTTGTTCTGTGAATTCCCTGTAGCTCGTTTATTGACAGGATCTGATATGTAGGAGATATGTAAGTATTTATTTATATGACATGAGTAGTAGAGGAAGAGGGTCCCCCTGGTAAGTCCTCCCTATGCTTCTCTATGGGATTTCCGCTCAGAGGGCTATTGAAAATGATCAATTTTGATACATTTACAACAACCATCTGCCACCCCCATTCATTCGCATTGCATCAACCAATGATCGATATTCAACTACGCGTAGCCTAGCCTCACGATGCATGCCTAGCCCCTCGCTCCTGGTTACTCTCCGTTTCGCCTAGCTACCATGACGACGACACGATGACGACGATGATCTAATGTATCCTATCATCATCTTTACGGTCAGTCACGGTCGTTGCCCTCTTCCACACTCACATATATTGCGCTATGCTATGCTATGCCAACCATCATTACCAACCAGCGCCAGTGTGTGAGTGTGTTAAATTCCCGCTATGCGTACAGTACACGTAGTCGCATTACGCGGCGAAGTGAATGCGTTTCCATGGTTACTCACCCTATCGCATCTGTGGCATACTGCGAGCTAACATCTCTATTATACTGTACGTTTTTTTATTATAATTATTGATTATTGTTACACACAACCCAATAATTCTTATTTGTACACGTATTTCCTAACTGACCAACCAACCAACCAACAAACCGCATTTAGGCTATTTTCTTATTTCATGGTTTAAGACCTGTATTATATTGTAGGGTTTTATTTTTGAAAATATCCTATATATAATCTCTTGCTTTAATCACAATTAATCATTTATAATGAATGGTTTTAGTTTAAAAGTTTTCACTTTGTTTGATTTACAATAAAATAAATTAAATAATGTCTTCCGATTCCGATATGGTTATGCCAATAGTAAGACATTCATTTTTTGCAGAAGATGGTGAGCCGTATATTATTATTGATTATACAATATACCGTCGGGGAGATGATGATAAATTTAAAATCGATTTTTCTGAAAAAGCGAGGAAAGTTTTAAGTACAATTGATATTGATGCTTCTGAAAATACCATTCATCTCTTAGATTACAACCTAAAAGATGATCATGCAGGAAAATTAATCAACATCTTACTATTATCAATGATAGATGGGTTAATTGTTATTACACAATACAATGAGGCTGGTGAAAAGTTTGAAATACAGCTAAATCGGCATAATCCCTACGAAATTATGTCTTTCTTAAAAATGCAGCTGCAATGCAGCATGCCGATACTAGTAGTAGTAGTAGCATGTCTTTCTTTATTGTAATGATTTCAAAAGAATCCTTTGTCGAGACTGAAGAATCAACAGATAATGTTGAATTTGTTGATAATATCATTGATTCTTGACTTTTTTCATTATATTATAAATATTTTATGATTATTTTTAAAATGTTGATTTTCTTAACTATGAAAAAAAAAATCAAATTTTAAATAATCGAAAATTGTAGTATTTGTATATACAGTATATCAGATATGTTTGATGTGTATTGCGGTAATTATAGAGTACCTTTTATTATTTTCAATTTACTTTAAGATTTGGAAAATGGGTATTTTAAACGAAAAATGTTCGGTTTGCTATTCTAAATTATTGCAACATCGAGATAATTATAAAGGTGAAAATAAACATGGAACTTGCGTGAGATGTATTGTACAATATTCTGAAATGAATAATTATTGTTCTAAAATTTGTCCTATTTGTCGCGTACCCATATCTAAGTTAAATATGAAGTTGGCGAGATACGAACACTATTATTGGAAAGAGCTACGAAATATAACTTATATTTCCGCGCAAAGTAATGATCCTGGAGATTTATTAGCAAGTAGTTAGACTTGATTACTGTAAGAATGGTTGACTGACTGACTGACTGACTGACTGACTGACTGACTGACTGGCTGGCTGACTGGCTAGCTGGCTGGCTGGCTGACTGACTGACTGACTGACTGACTGACTGACTGACTGACTGACTGACTGACTGACTGACTGACTGACTGACTGACTGACTGACTGACTGACTGACTGACTGACTGACTGACTGACTGACTGACTGACTGACTGACTGACTGACTGACTGACTGACTGACTGACTGACTGACTGACTGACTGACTGACTGACTGACTGACTGACTGACTGACTGACTGACTGACTGACTGACTGACTGACTGACTGACTGACTGACTGACTGACTGACTGACTGACTGACTGACTGACTGACTGACTGACTGACTGACTGACTGACTGACTGACTGACTGACTGACTGACTGACTGACTGACTGACTGACTGACTGACTGACTGACTGACTGACTGACTGACTGACTGACTGACTGACTGACTGACTGACTGACTGACTGACTGACTGACTGACTGACTGACTGACTGACTGACTGACTGACTGACTGACTGACTGACTGACTGACTGACTGACTGACTGACTGACTGACTGACTGACTGACTGACTGACTGACTGACTGACTGACTGACTGACTGACTGACTGACTGACTGACTGACTGACTGACTGACTGACTGACTGACTGACTGACTGACTGACTGACTGACTGACTGACTGACTGACTGACTGACTGACTGACTGACTGACTGACTGACTGACTGACTGACTGACTGACTGACTGACTGACTGACTGACTGACTGACTGACTGACTGACTGACTGACTGACTGACTGACTGACTGACTGACTGACTGACTGACTGACTGACTGACTGACTGACTGACTGACTGACTGACTGACTGACTGACTGACTGACTGACTGACTGACTGACTGACTGACTGACTGACTGACTGACTGACTGACTGACTGACTGACTGACTGACTGACTGACTGACTGACTGACTGACTGACTGACTGACTGACTGACTGACTGACTGACTGACTGACTGACTGACTGACTGACTGACTGACTGACTGACTGACTGACTGACTGACTGACTGACTGACTGACTGACTGACTGACTGACTGACTGACTGACTGACTGACTGACTGACTGACTGACTGACTGACTGACTGACTGACTGACTGACTGACTGACTGACTGACTGACTGACTGACTGACTGACTGACTGACTGACTGACTGACTGACTGACTGACTGACTGACTGACTGACTGACTGACTGACTGACTGACTGACTGACTGACTGACTGACTGACTGACTGACTGACTGACTGACTGACTGACTGACTGACTGACTGACTGACTGACTGACTGACTGACTGACTGACTGACTGACTGACTGACTGACTGACTGACTGACTGACTGACTGACTGACTGACTGACTGACTGACTGACTGACTGACTGACTGACTGACTGACTGACTGACTGACTGACTGACTGACTGACTGACTGACTGACTGACTGACTGACTGACTGACTGACTGACTGACTGACTGACTGACTGACTGACTGACTGACTGACTGACTGACTGACTGACTGACTGACTGACTGACTGACTGACTGACTGACTGACTGACTGACTGACTGACTGACTGACTGACTGACTGACTGACTGACTGACTGACTGACTGACTGACTGACTGACTGACCAATAAAGACACAAACTGCTCTATTTTCTAGACGGGGCAATCAGGAGCGTATAATTACTAATGTAGGGTTCAGGTACAGAAACCCACTACTTACCGTTGGATGGCTCTAATCTGCCGTCCGCTAATATATTTTACTAAATTTCTACGACTCCTTCTAAATTCTCGTTCCTTTCTCTACCAATTGCTCGATAGAGAGCTAACTGTTCGAATATATGAGCCACGCGGGAATAACCAAAACAATAAACCCGAATCGGCTCCCTAAGCTGACTTAAAACGAGTGTGAGAGATTTGACACTCAGAGTGTATTCTATAGCCTAATATTACTGTAAAATTGCGCTTACAACTACGTCCTTTCTAATCGCATCTAATCGCAATACTGGGGTTCCCTAACGGAATGTGTGAATGTGAGAATATTTAAATAATCAAAAAATTGATGCAGCGTTTATTTTGGGACTCAGCCTTATCTGCGGCTGGCTTTAGGCCAGCAATTTACTGATGCGCGCTGCGTACTGTATACTACGATGTGAATTTTGTCCGCTAATTCAAATAACTGCCCAGCGTGAATAGTGTACGGTACTCTAAATTTATTACCTAACTACCCTCCACTATGCAGCGTACAAATTCTTAATTTTACTAATTAATTTCAGTCACAAATATGTAACGGCGTACTAATTACTAAGTATTCCAGAATGCGTAATTCTAAATTATTACGCAACGGGTCACACTAGCAACAGCCTAAAATACCGTATTATTTTCGACCTAATCAGAAATTAATTACAGTAAGCTAAGAAATAGAAATCAATCAAAGGGAAAGAGCACCTATCCAAGCATTCGTGATTTATTAGGCACACTTTAGTAACGCACCAATCAGCATTCAAACAACAATCGCAATCTACAGTTTAGCTAGCAATTCACAACTCGCAACTCGCAACTCGCAACGTAAAGGATGCAGATCTCTCCCGGCTACGTCTAGGCTTCCTAACTAACCCAATTCCCGTCCCCCTAATACTACAAAATAGAGACAAAACCTGGATCATCAGCCCCTAATTGCCGAGCCGGCGTACCTGACCCACTCTACGCTGCAACTTGCGCGCAATAGTAATCCCCCCAATGTTGCTTGTCTTTGAATCCTCCGCACTCCCGTCGTCGCTAACCCCCCGATGCGCCCGCCACGCTTACCGGTACCCTAGCCCTCCATCAGAATGAGTAGCTACCGTAGCGGCACATGCAAATCACAAAGGTCTGACAGTCTGAGAAATCCCGTAGGATTATTGTCGAAAGAAATCACATAGAACCATTTACTAAAGGGTAGAAATCATAGTTCCAACTTGTAATTAACAGCGATCATTGAGATTGATTGAGAAACACAATAAGAATCAAACAGAAATTGCAAATTTACGAATCATTGCAAGAAATCAAAAAAGGGCAGTAATTTACACAGAAAAACTAAGCATCGAATAATAGTTGAAGGTGAGCTGTGTGGGGTGTGGTGGATGACTAAGGATGTGTAAGCTGTGCAGACAATGGAAGTACGCCAATTTATAGGTGATTTGAGAAGGGTGATGCAATCGATCTCTCATTGGCTCCCCAATCCGAGCTAACATTAGACCAGCCTGGAAGCAGTTAGGCCAATAAGAGAGCCGGATTGTGGGCCTATAGCTCCCTGAAATCGTAAATTGCCACCATATAAGGTAATTTTCCCGATGCTTAATTTGGCGGTACTAATAATATCATCCACAAATATAAATTTAGCGCAATTATAGAGAAATTAAAACCAATAGCTAGCCTCATCAAGGCTAATAACGGCAAGCCCAGATCCAGGGTCCAACAAGGACTTGCTACCCTGGAACTATCTACTTATATCCTATTACAAAACTACATAGGTAGGGCTACATACTATACAAAATGGATGAGTTCAAAATATATGGGCGTTTCAACTTCCTTATCTAAATATCATTGCGCATTATGCCTTATCTAAATAATTATACTGCATCACGGACTAATATATGATACTATATAATGAACTAATATATTATACTGTATAATGGACTAACATTATTATACTGTATAACGGACTAATATATTACGTAATGTAGGTACAGCGCCATATACCATAACACCGCTCCAAGGGAAATCATGCAATGTTTCCCTCCAATTGTAGAAGAGTGTAAGGCGATGTATACAAAATAAAATAAATCTCCTTCAAATAATCTAAATGTCTTGATACTATACTATTTACAAATATTGCCATAGATATTGCATAATGAATTGCATACAAATTAAATTTACAAAACATTATCTCTCTCTCAATGTTAACGATTATTACATACAAATTAAATTTACAAAAATACTGTTTCTCATTCGTTCTACATAATGATTACTACATACAAATTAAATTTACAAAAATACTTTCAAATTATAAAATTTTGCTAGAGTAGGTGAAAGGAGTAAGCCAAACCCGCAGGTTTGTCTCCCCAATCACCTCCTTCGCCTCTCTCATAATATAAATCCAAATCAGTGCGACTAGTGTATATGAGTCAAGTCGGATATTTACAAATGCTACAATATACATCAGAGCGACGATGATGTATATATCTAGAGTCTGTCGCCCCGTGATACGATGCATTACTGACCCGCTCCTGGGTTCTTCGGGCTCGCTCCTCTCTTTCGCCCCCTACCCAGATACACCAATCGTCCTCCAGTTGACTCCGTTGACGTGGTCCGTGAGGCGTCACTCCCCGGAACCGGCGACGATGTTCCCTGAGCTCCGACAGATACCCGGCTCGTGCTTCGTCCTCGGCCTCGTCCCAATGGTCGTGCTCCTGTGGTCGCTTCCGCTAACTCTTCCTTCTGCAATTGCATGCGCGCCTTCTCCGACGCACCCTGCGCCTTGCGTTGCAATCTCTGTGCCTCTATAATCGAGTGATAGTGGTCGTCCTTGACTTGACGCTTGTCTTGGACCTCTCCTCCTGGTTCCTTCCGTGAGCCTTGAGCTCCAACGGTCGTCGTTGTGGGCGCTGCGGTTCGCTGTTCCTCGATCCTCTTAGCGGTCAATGACCCCACTGGTACGTGAGTCAACAGGAATTCGTTGCGGTATTGAATAGCCGCCATCCTCCAATCTCCTCGCGCGCGCACCACTTTCCTAGTTTCCGAAAACAAACCCTTTGTAATACGGTCGCAAATAGCAACAAAGTTCCAAGTGTACTTGTTGTCCATATTTAGTTGTCTGAAGTATTACCGAACGACTATGACTCCAGTGTTCTGTGGAAGGTCTTGAGCGGTTAGGATGAGCTCCTGATATTGTGGTAGCGACTGTAGATATGGCTCGTACGCAACATGTGATGGGTCTACCGCCCAAAATCCATATCCCGCCTTAAATGGTAACCAACGCATCTGCGCTTGAATGTGGTAGTCAGCCACACTCTCCCACTTATCTAGCATCTCCCGAAGTAGGTTAGCGCTATGGTTCTGGAAGGAATCGTCTCGCAGTTGGCATCTCGCGCTACGATGTCCCTTTACTCCACAATATCCACATTGAGAAATGAAAACGGTGCACGTATGAAACGAATGGTCGGTCTCATTGCACCAACGGCAGACCTTATGCGCCGCCTCCACTACCGCGTCGCACGATTTTTGATTGTGCCTTGTGCTGCCGCACAACTTGCACCTACGCGCTTGTGGAAACCAGGCCCTCTCGTATATGAGGTCTCCAATCGGTTTCGCACTTCCTTCTTTCCCAATGTCTAATACGATGTCGTCCTCTCCGGTCAGCGGTTGTCGATCCGGAACGAAGTAAACATCCTCGCCCTTGTCCTCTATCTCCAATATTTCCTCCCGCGTTCGTTTCGGATATGTCTTCTCCACCGGAAGATCTACTCCAAACACCTCTACTAACGTCTCCGGCCAACCCTCTCTAACAGGTCTATCAGCCTCCGAGTGGAAGGGAGTACCAAACCCGCGGGTTTGATTCCCGAACCACTTCTCCAAAGCTTCTGGCATCGGATACTCCATCGACGGTCGGTCTCCCAAATCTCCGATATTCTGTCGATATATCCCTTCGAATATTGCTAATCCTCTCCTAACCAACGATGTATTCTCTAGCGATTGGTTGAAGAACGGGGTTAAGAAACGCTTCATCACGTCGGATTGGATTCCCCCTTTCGAGCGAACGTATTGATCTCCTCCGAACACCAATGGATGACGCTTCAAAACTCGCGCAACGATATCCGCTAATAAACAAGTTACCGTGTTCGACTCAAGCACCAAATAATATTGTAGTGACGCACGGGGTGGCGCGCATATGTTCCAATACACTAACGCTTGCCGCTTGAAGTGGGATTTGAACTCCACTCCCGGTGGCGTGTTATATTCACCATACGCCTCCTTGTATTTCTTCTGCGTCTTCAACTTGAAGTCCCAATTATACAATAAATGTGCTATGAAGCCCATACCAGTCTTGGCAGAGTTGGGATACTCCCTATAAATTCCCATGTTTTGTGCCCATAGCAACAATAGCTTGGTGTCGACAAACGGTCTCGGCAATCTATCTTCTAAATCAGTCATGGCGTTGAAGTCACTCTCCAAATCACTCTGGACTCCCGATCCCACCTTGACGTAATCTTGGCTAAGAATCGCCTCTCTAACCTTCTTGGGTAGCATCCTGGCGTCGATACGCTCCGCTCCGTGCATACCTCCTCGCCTGCATACCTCCAAAATCTGTTCCCTAGGATCCTTCCCCTTCCGATATTGTGTCGTGATTATGGGCTCCAGTCTCTCTCTATCCGCTCTTACGCGCATAAACACATGAGTCACACCATCGGCCGCGCGAATTTGAATGCACTTACTAGTCAAGCATTCCTGATGAGACCCTCCTTCATCCTCGTCGGATGGGGTCCACATGCGCTCGATAGCCTTGTGGTCGTCATATCGGGTGTAAGATCCCTTTCTCCTCAGCCACGCCTGGTCTACCTCCTCGTCATCTGGGAATGTAGCCACTGCGACCCATACCTTGATGTACTTGTCTAACCATCCAAATAACTTGCTCTCTTTTCCCGGAGCTCCAATCTTGTCCAAAGTGTCGTAGTCTGTGATCTGTATCGGGACATCACGCAAGAACTTCACGCATAAAACTTCCCGTAGACAGTCGACGTTCCAATGATCCGACATCCTCACCATCGGCAAGAATCTAATCGCTTCTCGCGACTCCGGGTGATCTACCAATATTGCAGGTTCGCTACCGTCGGAATAATACACCGGTCGGGGTTGAGATACGGCCTGTGGAACAAATCCGGTCACTCTCCTCGTCTCCTCTTGATGTCTATCCGCGGTCTTATTATATTCCGCTATCCGCGCTTCGAATAATTGTTTCGCTTTCGCCGCTCGCTCCTCCTGCCGCAACGCGTCTATGTCGTCCTGATGCTCAGGCGTGAGAGCTCTTGCTCGGTGAGGCGAAGTAAACGTAGTCCAGGGACTCGAGAGCTCCAAACCCGCAGGTTTGGTACCCGAGTCGCGTGCTGCTTCGCGCCGCGCCTCTAGGTCCTTGTAGGCTCGGTACAGCGAAATGGCCGCTGCTGTCTCTATCAAACTGGGTGTCGAACAGGGTTTAATCTCCGTATACGGATCTAAAGTCGTAACGGTCGGCGTAACGGGTCTTGGAGGTTGCTTTCCGCTGAAGTCGATACTGATCATCGGGTTGCTCATTGGGTAACCTCCCTCGTTATATCTAAGGAACTGGTGAGCTTGGCATCGCGTTAATATCGGTTCGGGATGTTGCTCGTCCAATCGGTCGGGAATCGCCATGTCTTGTTTGTTCATGCATTCTCCACATTTGTAGAACAACTTGTATACACTGAAGACCTTCGACGTCTCTTGATTCTCGCCTCGAGTCCTCCGATACAGATGCATTCCGTCGAACTGATCTCGGACTGCAGGTAGCGGCTCTTCGTGTCGTAAATACATATTCATGTGGTACAGCCGCGCAATCTCCCCATCCGGGTCTGCGCTAATGTCGCACACGTCTAACGCGAAATCGTAGGGATACCGAGTGCGATACTCTTTCCGCAAAACTTCCATACGGTCCCCCAACGCTCTCATTCTTTCCCTCCTTAACTCTTTATCATAAGCAGGTTTATATTTCCCATTTAGCTCCATCACCGACCTCCCGTGGTAGTACACATTCGAATCCTTGCCTCCTGGTCGGGCAAATGGCAGCTCCGCCTCCTCTCTGGCAGTAAATCCTCTCCGCAGTTGCGCTCTAATTTCCTTCTCCATTATTAGCCACGTATATACATATATATCCCAATAAGGTTCCGTTACGTAACTAATTACACTGTGGGTAAATCAGTTAGATGTCGCCGAAGGACAGACCTCTTGAGCCCCCCCCCCCCCGCCTTACAGCAGTTCAGGTTCGACTCTCTAGATCCCGTCTCATTCCTAACTATCCTCTAACCTATTCCCATGCATAGCGCAAAACTTTGGAGGTAAACTGGCCGTGACCAACTCACTTTTTGATGCCCAAACTACTCCCATTACTTGTACTAAACTACAGTAGTTAGAAAGGACCATAATCTCAATGCTCGACTATACCAAACCCACAGGTTTGATAATCGAACATCACACTTCACTGCAAACTACTGAGTGGGGTCCGCTACGCCCTGGTGCTACTAACCTTTAGCACCTTAGTTGTACTGCTGGCACCAATCTGTGGAAGTTGCTAAACTCAATTTACACTCCTACGTAATATAGCCGTCACCATGGTTTCTAAATGCTATTTTCCAGGCTTCACGACTTTTCAAATTACTGTTTATCTATAGACGGATTCTAAAACACGTCTATACACAGCGTCTGGAATTGTCTTGGGTTCACTTCTAATTTTTTAAAATTTTTTAATTTTCCAAAATTTTTGAAATAAAATTTTTGTTTTGATACCCACCAGACAAAACTCAACGCAATCACCACAAGCCCGCTCCTATGCATTTCCTTGTATTTGCATACGAGGAATGCATACGAAGTGAGTTGCGTCCAACACTAATTTTGTTTTGAGGCAGGAGATAAATTATAATCTCCTGTCTCGATGCGTGTCTCTTTTAATAACACGATATCTTGGACCGGTCGGTCCAAGGTGTGTAAACCATTAGTTTTACACTTCTTTGGGTGCGGACACTTGCACCTAATTTTCACAGTGACTGTGCGCACTATGTTTTGCACGTCTGGGTGTATATGCAAGATAACTCCCGTCTCCCAGTATTTTCTCTTGACAATCGGTTCGGTTATCAATACGTAATCTCCCCTTTGGAGACTCCGAACCGTTTTGTACCACTTTGTTCTGGTAGATATGGTGGGAAGATAGTATTCCCGCCAATATTCCCAGAATGTGTACGCTACGAATTGTGTCACTTTCCAGCTCTTACGACTATATAGGTCGGCACTAATGGGTTCTGATGCCGGCACAAGAAATGCTGGACTCTGCATTAGCAAATGATTCGGCGTTAATGCAACACCGTCTGGCAACATAGCTATCGGCCTTGAGTTTAATGTATGCTCGATTTCGATGAAAGCTGAGACCAGTTCGTCATCGGTAAGTTGTTTGTTCACAGGCAATGTTTTGGCAATGGCCTGCTTTACAGAGCGAACTAAACGCTCCCAACTTCCTCCTCTCCAAGGACTTTCTGGAGTATTGAATCTCCACTCTACTCTTTGCGGCAAAAGTGCTGCAGAAATTTCTTTATTCTGTGCCGCTTTATGAGCCGCGTTCAACTCGCTATTCCCTCCGACAAAGTTTGTACCCTTATCGGAGTAGAACGCCTTTACTAGTCCTCTCCTGGCCATAAATCTCTTTAAGGCCAGGAGCAGAGATTTGGTCGACATGTCTGCCACACGCTCGATGTGTATGGCTCTACTAGCCATGCATGTCAGTAGCAGACCCCATCGCTTGTGGGTCAGCCGTCCACTCTTTGCCTCAATCGGACCAAAACAGTCCACCCCTGTGTTCGTAAAGGGTGGGTCATATGCCTGCACTCTCACTTCCGGGAGTTCAGCCATCTCCTGTTCCAATACTCTGGCGTTCACCCTCTTGCAAACCAGACAGGCGTCATACATAGTGCCTACTGCCCTGCTTGGCTGCAATAGAGTGAATCGCTGTCTCGCTGCCGACAAACAGTGTAACTTTCCCGCGTGATGCAACCTCTTGTGTATATCCCATAGAATCGCTCTTTGCAATTCTATTGGGTGACTAGGGATTATCACTGGGAACCTAAACTGTGAATTTATGTCAACAGTCTGGATTCTCGATCTATGACAAATAAACCCTTATGGATTAATGGACTCCATTTTCTAAGGGGTTTATAGAGAACTGGTCGTTGAGCCGATAATAGATAGAATTCTTTTGGGAAGGCACACATTTGATAATGCTTCAAATGCTTTAATTCCGCTTGATCAATCTCATCCTCTGTCAGAGGTTGTTTCAATTTCCGAATTTTCTCACTATTAGTGCTCATTTGTTCTCCTAAATGTTCCGAATGTTTTAAACAAAGGTACGAAATGTATCGGCTTAACCACGCAGTTCTTTTACAAATTGTCAGCCAAGAGGCAGACGAATTTAGTAATTTGTCATAAATACTACATGGCTCTAATGCCAGCAACGGTTGTCCGCTAACTATTGGAAGTTTCGAATCCAAACCCGCAGGTTTGGAAACCAAAGGCTCCATTTTGTCGGTCATTTTCTGTCCGTCACTTACCAACTGTGACTCCGGTTTAGTCTGTAAGGGTGGTTTTATGTCATAACTTACCCTTCCTGACCTAGTAGTCACGTAAGTCTGTAGGTCTGACAGGTCTCCGGGCCGCTCCAATGACTCTTCAGGCCGCTCCAATGACTCTTCAGGCCGCTCCAATGACTTAAGTTTGGCTTTAGACTTCGACTTAGAGACTTTCTCCACCTTGACTTCTGCATCTTCAGGCATCGGATTGGTCACTATCTTTAGTCGCTCTGGCCAATGTTCCTGTGTCCTTGTTAGAAAATCAGGTCCATGCAACCAAAACTCCTGCGACTCTTCCTGACAGAATTCCGCCGGCATTGCACCTCTCGAAGTTATGTCGGCCGGGTTCAACACTCCCGGACAATGTCTCCATTGTTCATTCGTCGAAAAGTCGACGATCTGAGCGCGTCTGTTGGCCACAAATGTCTTTAGTGCAATATTGTCGGCCGCAATGTATACTAACACTAAGGATACGTCCGTCCAATAGAATAAGGTCAATGTCGTGTCTAATTCCTCTGTTATTTGCTTACTTACCTCGACTGAAACTACAGCCGCCTGTAACTCTGCACGAGGGACAGTTATGTATTTGACCGGCATTGTCTTTGATCTAGAAGTCACAAAAGCCATCTCAAACTTGTCCTGACTCAACTCTCGGCGAAGGTAGGCTACCATACCAAAGCCGGTGTGACTTGCGTCACTAAATAAATGGAGTTCGAGATGAGCTGGGAATACCAGCTGATTCGGAAAGTAGGAACGGGGTACATCTATATTTTTCAATAGATGTAACTCGGCTTCCCACTCTCTCCACTGCTTTGCATGTATAGGAGATATTGGTTCGTCCCACTCTAGGTCGGACAACCAAATTTTCCTCATGCACGCTCGTGCCTGTAATATTACCGGACTGATAAAGTTCATTGGGTCAAATAGTCTACTTAACATCGATAAGCAAATTCTCTTTGTCAAAACTTTGTCTGGGCTACTGGGCTCAAATCTAACTCTTACCTGAAATTTATCCGTGTTCGGATTCCAAGCGAGTCCCAGTACTCGCGCCAAGGGGATGGGTTCGCTAATAGGGCCTCCGAATTCGTAGTGAACTTGGTCAGAGGGAAACCCCCTGTAGCCAAGCACTCCTGCAGGCCGTGAGCCACTTCTATGGCTTGTTCCGCTGTGTCCTTGGACACCAATCCGTCGTCCATATAGAAGTTTCTCAAGATGGACTCGATGACTTCTACTGGATACTTACCAATCTGGGCTGTTGCCGTTTTCTTTAGAACAGACAGCGTGCCGTTTGGACTATCGCGGGCGCCAAATATCCTAACGTACATTTGGTATGTAACCACTGGGCCGGATAAGTCTTCTTTCTCGTACCAGAGAAATCGAAGGCTATCCTGGTCTGCCTTACAGGCTCTTACCTGGTGGAACATCGCCTCGATGTCACAAGTGAATGCGAATCGCCGCTGTCTAAAACGCAACAGTATTCCTATCAAATAGTTATTCAGGTTGGGTCCATCCATCAACTCTGAATTCAGGGACATACCTCTATAGACTGCTGCGCAGTCGTTGACTACTCGGACTTTGTCAGGTTTGTCAGGGTGAGTCACATAGTGGTGTGGGAGGTAATAAGTCTGGTCTGTCACTAAGTCAGGGCCTTCTACCTTCCCAGCAAATCCCTTGGCGAAATAGTTGTTGATCTGGGCGCAATACTTCTCCCTAATGTCCGGATTCTTTAACAACCGAGCCCTTACTCCATTCAATCTTTTCAAGGCTAAGCTGTAGTTGTTCTCCAACTTAGGAGGTTGTCGACGCCACAACATTCCAACTTCAAAATGTCCAGTCGGTAGCAGACGTATGGTATCTTCCATCATCTCCAGTGACCGTTTCTCATCAGTAGACATAGCTAGGTCATATCCACCGGGTTCCATTGCGTCCCTATCCAGCCATTCGACGGTTCTGGCTCCTGACTCGAGGTCCTGGCGTATCAATTCCTTCTGTAGCTCCTCCTCACTGTATTGGAAAATGTCTAGGTCTCGATATTTAGCCACTTGACCCTCCACTATGTTGGTATAAGTCAAAACGTTACTCAAATAGGTAGCGTGGGCCGCTGAACCAGACCCACGGGTCTGATAACAGTAGTCCTCGGGTTCACTATCTGTCTGGTCGTTGTGAAGTGGTCCGACAACCTAACATTATCGGGAATCAACTCCTCGTCCGACTCGCTAAAGTCACTATAGTGGTCAATACAGGTTCTCCTAAACTCGTCTATGTCTGGTGGTTCTACTAACGGTGGTTGAGTTATAGGCTGTAATTCGTCGTATCTGTCTATTGGCTTGTCGCCACCTGTAAACTCATAAGACATGGGTACTCTTGTATACCAACCTAGTATGGTCCTATGGGCATGTGGTCCATTGACATGCGGCTCAGCTGGTCTCGTTTCCCATATCTGGTGTGCGATCAGCTGTTCTGCACCAATTAACATAGAAACATTCCTATAACCTACCTGGTGTCTCGGTATTCTGAGCTTGTCAAAATACTCCTGTGCTATGGGACTCATCGGCGGCACCTTACCTAACTGCCTGCCGAATCCCTTCATAGCTAGACACTTAAATCCGTCCAATGGCAAAGCTTTCCGTTCTTGTCGAGTATGCTGGTCTCTTGGAAGTAGGGAGTCTAGTTCCACCGAAATTCTGTGTCCCTTGAGGTCTCCTACCCCGTGCATAGACTTGAACTCTATTTGGATCTCCTCGGCGTCCTGGAAGCTAGAAACGGCTCTCGCCACTTCCTCGTCGATATATGATAATGTGGACGCAGTGTCCAACATCACATATATTCGCTTCGATCCCTTATCTCCAGTAAGCTTCACCGGAATCACGCTAAATATTTCCGACGTGGCCGATGATAAATACGTCCGCGCGCTGGTCGATGAACTATCCGCAGTGAAACCTTGGCAGGTCACCTCTCTTGCGCTCAACTCGCCATCCTCGTCCGACGAACCTGGTTGATAACCATCGTCCTGAATGCCGGTATACGTATTTCTTCTTATCGATACGGGTTCTTTGCTCCCCTTCCTTTGAGGATTTCGCTGTAAGTAACGGTCCGTTGGGGTATGGAAATCCGCATGTAGCAACTTGTGATGTAGTCTGCCGCATTCCATGCATCCGTCCTTGCTGTTCGGGCACTGCCGTCATACATGGCATGGGCAGCCTTGAATAGGCTTTCCAGGATTTGGAAGTCACCTAGAATTAATCGGAAACTTAAGGTCCGATTATTTAGAGCAGCAGTAGTTCCAGTACTCCTCTACGGGAGTCCATGCTGGGCTCTAACTGCTGAGGACACCAAATCTCTGGATGGCACATTCACAAGAATGCTACGCCGGGTACATTGTGTCAAGTACAATGCACACATCTCCAACCAGACACTATATAACATTGGAGGTGTCTCATTGGTTCCCCCAAGCTTGACACTAGAACAAAATCGCCTCCGCTTTGCAGGACATTGCTTTCGCCGTGAGGACCAGCCAGTGCATAATCTTGTACTTTGGCAGCCTCATGGAGTGAATAAGCATGGTGGACAGCCCATGACTTTCTTGAGACGCATCTTAAAGGACACTGGCCTGGAAGATGCGGATGATCTAGCAAATGTCATGGGTGATAGGGAGTTGTGGCGGTGCAATTTTGTTGACAAGCCGGCACAGCATTCTTAAAAATGCAGCTGCAATTCAGCATGCCGATCCTAGTAGTAGATCCTAGTAGTCATACATGACCTGGCGCAAGACATGCCCAACAGGTATCCAACGTCCGCACTTGAACTCTTCTCTGTTCCGAATTTAATTTTTGAACCGTCTGCAACTATCTAACTTATGGTCGTCAGATCTTACCTCCTTTAGTAAACAGTATTGGCAACCTACAAATCCATCCGGCAACCCCTGTTGCTTTAACCTAGGTCTATCTAACCGCTCACCTGACCATACTCGCGAGTCTGATCTAAAGGCTGGGGTACTCGAATTATATCTGTCTACTGAGTTAAATGTCACAGTGGTCCTGTCATCGTCAAAACTTACCATAGACTTACCGGTAACAGGTTTAGACTCTCTCATATTCTCCTCTGAGAAGTTTGATTTCATCTCTGCTACTGCGTCTGTGACTATCATGTCATGAATATGCTGAAGTGTCAATACTTTACCTTGGCCCTCCAACTTATTCTCTAATTTGCGCCATTTCTGTCTGTAACGCATGTTTAAATGTCTTATTACGCTCTTTAAAACTTCGGCGTGATCACCATGATGAGGTAGATTCACCGTCCTCAAGATGTCCAACGCGTTCGAAATAGCGTTCGCTAAGTTCAACAGCTCTAACGGAGTTGTAATCTTTCCGCCCTTACCCAAGTCTTCTACTATCAACTGTGCCATCTTGGTTTTATTCCCGTAGATGTCGCTAAGCGTCTTCATTGCTAACTCGAATGCTCTTTCATTGCCAACGAAGTTGTCAGCAATGGCTCTAGGTTCTCGATGGAGCATTTGAAGCAAATAGTTGAACTTCTCGTTGGGAGTAAAGGTGCTGTTGGTTAGCTGCTCGTCGACATAGGTTTTGAAAGTCCTCCAATGCTTATGGTTGCCCATAAACTTCTGGGGTTGTTGCGTCGGCAGTCCTTGCCTTGCAGCAAACTTACCTATGTCCCTAAGGGTTGCGTCGTTCTGGGTTAACAAATGGTTTAGTTCTGCAGGGTTGTTAAGTCTGGTCCTTTCCCGGGGATTGAGACTTACCTGCTCCGCGTCCGTCCTTCTTTCCTTATAGTTTCGGGACTTCTGACGTCTCATGTCTTCCTCTTCATCACTTGATTCGGTGTCAGTCCTTAGCGCTCGCGTTGGTTTGCGTGCCGAGGCCCTGACCCAAACATCTTGTATAAACTTTTCGGCTGAGTTTTCGAAATTGGGATTATGGATATTCGGGACAGGCGTCCTTACCTGAGGTCTATGTGGTATAGTCTCCTCCGATATGCGTACTCGTTGACTAGGTTGGACTTTATCTAACTCAGGCTTGCTAGGATTAGAATTACCTCTTACCTGGGCTGCTTCCTTTAACCGTAGGTTGCTAAGCATGTCCGTTATAGGTTGGATGTGCGGTGATATAGCTTGCGCTAAACTAGCACTTAACTCATCCCTCGTAATAAATTCCTGGCTAGGGTTCTGTTGTATAGTCGGCTCTATCTGAGTAATCCGCTGTCTCTCATATGATCCCTCTTCCGGTTTAACCCGGAAGTTCTCCGTCGAACTGGGTCGGCGCTCCGTCCGCGTATTCCAAACCCGCGGGTTCGGTTCGCCCAATACTCGGCCTGTCGGAGTTTCTCTAAACTCTTCGTTCTCGCGTTCCATGTATAGTGGTGCGGTGCGATGATGCGCTGGATTCTGCGTGATAGGTGAAGCACTAATACCAACTGGCGTGCGATATGTAGAGAACGGTTTAGCGATCCGTGTACTCGTAATAGCTGGACCGGGTATAGGAATTCTGGTCGTCATTGACTCGCGTATGGTCGGAGTTCTCGCTTCCTGTTCGGCCTTCTGCAGTGCGAACAGTTCTCGCAACTCAGTCCCTACACTCGCCCCACATTCTTCGATCATTCGCATCCCCTTCTCGGCGATTTCATTCGCCTTCCTGGTCCGTTCCTCGCTCTCTAGGTTTAATCTCGCACTTTCCAACTGCGCCAGTTTACGTTCTTCTTCTTCCCTCGCTCGTCGTGCTGCGCTCTCTTCTTCCACACGCGCCTTCTCTTCATACAACGCTCGTCGCTCTTTCTCGATCTTGAGTTCGCGTTCTTTGCGTTCGCGTTCCTTGCATTCGCATTCAAGCTCGAGTTCGCGTTCTTTCTGTTCGCGTTCAAGTTGGAGTTCGCGTTTGCGTTCCTTGCGTTCGCATTCAAGTTGGAGTTCGCGTTCCTTGCGTTCGCATTCAAGTTGGAGTTCGCGTTCCTTGCGTTCGTGTTCAAGTTGGAGTTCGTGTTCCTTGCGTTCGCGTTCCGCTTGCTCACGCTTACTTATTTCTTCCAACTCTCTCAACTTCGCGTCTAACTTACGTGTTCGCTCCCTTTCCCGCTCGGCTTCCTTCCGTGCTTCCGATGCACACAAAACTTCCGCCTGCTGTTCATCCAGTCGGCGTCTTCTCTCCTCCACCGAGTTGTGAGAAACAAGGGATCTAGCACATATAACTTTACCTCGTGCGTGACTAACATGGGAATCGCCACTGTCTCTAGATGCATCATCGGGTGGAGTTAACGTTCTCTGCTGGATGTTCTCCGTCGTCGGTAGCACCTGGCCCGGTACCACCACTCCACTCTGCATCAGCCAGCTGGTAACTTCCCGCTGATACCTGCGCTCCTCCTTATCCTGCGTTTCTTCCCGCTCCACTAAATTTCTCAACTCTGCGTCACTCACCTGAGTCGCCTGCGCTTGTGATGCCCATAGCAGCCAGTTCTCCGTCCTAACTCGTCGAAATCGCTCCGATAATGCGCGGTGCTCCAACAAGGCTGCTAAAACCCTGTCGTAAATCCTCGTCGCCACGTCGCTCGACTGAGACTCTACTGCCTTCTTTGCTAGGACTGCAAGCTCCTCCGTCTGTTTGAATAACGCTGAGTTGTATCCTTTTCTAATCTCTACTAACCCTTCCCTTCCGATGTTCGCTGAGTCGGCTAACATCTTCCTTACCTTGTCCGCCGTCCGGGTTATATGTCCGGCATGCGCGCGAAGTTTCTTCTTTATCGCGATATCAAGTTCTCTCTCGCTTACCTGACTCACACTTGGTGGACTTGAAGGATTATTTCGGGAACTAAGGGTACTCCTTACAGCCGCTGGGACCACGGCACTTACCATACCCACAGGTCTGGAAACCGGGCTCCGGGCTCTCGCTTCTGCTACACTACCCTCCCTATCACTCACCTCTGGTTGGGTTGTAGTACAATCCTTCCTTACAGTAGCGGTAGGGGATCCTAATACTATTACCTGAGGTTGCTGTTCTTCCTCACTAGTTACTGTCTCGTCCTCCTGTTCACTTACATCAGCGTCACTCACTGCGTCGTCATAGTCGGCATTGTCGTCAACAGTAATATTAACGCTATCGTCAGTCGGCGGTCCTGCCGCCGTCTCATAGCTGTCCTCTAGTGCCTCCTTCTCTGAGACACTCATAGTCTAAATAATATTTGCCTTCCGGCAAAAATATCTCGCAAAAGTTCGAGATATATATATAATTTAATCGAAATGCGATTAAATTATTGTCAAATATCCAATTGTCCAAAATGTCAAAATAAATTCGCAATGCAATATTGTGAATTTAATAGGATCTAATTTTAGCAAATACCAGTACAATATTTAAACAAAATATTATTCTATAGTTATTATATAGTATTTAAATACCGGTATGACACAAATAATTTTTTGAATCTAATACAAAATATTTAAAATAAACTTGCCACCTGAATATTTCTAATTTTACATAGATAACTCTAATCAACGCAATTTTGATTTCAAATATTATATGTATCCACTAGCGCGTGGCTACATCTTCGGGTTGCGACTCTCTCTCTCTCTAACTCGAGCGATTCAAAAACCCATGGTCGGCTAAACCTAACTATCCTAACTAATAAATTGAGTTCAGCTTCGCAGTTAAACAACCGATAATTTTTTACTGCTTCCACAAACACAATGGTGCCAACAGAACAACTAACCTTGTTTGCTGTGAGATTCCACGTCCGCGTCCAAAGTTTCAGTCCTTTCGCTGATTGCAAACCGAACCCGCAGACCCACACGAACCCCAAACTCAGAAGCTCCGTCTTGCCATGTATCTCCAGATGGTATAAAATAACTAAGCGGTTATCCAACATACCGGTACAAAACTCTAGATTTTATTACAAAATAATTTTGACCAAAACTGAATTCTCACAAACCTAGCTAAAAATTTCAAAAAACTTACTAATTACGGCCTGCCCTAACGGCCTAAGGAACCGCTGTATCTGCGATTAGTAAACGCACTACCGTATATCCACTGTATGCAATACAGTAAGTAAAACAGTACACCAACCTAACAGCCTAATGAATACTGTGTGCGGTACACCAAAACAAATGTCCTTTCTACTTGTACGCAGTAACAGCAATCAGCCTAATGTACTACTGTACTATTGTACGCGACCAGTGAATACAGTAATCTAAACTAACAGCCTAAAGGAATACACTCGATGTTCTACTGTACGCAGTACAGTGCCTAATACTGTGATCTAATTCGTACTTACTGTACGCAGTACAGCAAACAAAGCATCCTTTACTGTTAAACGAACTACCCCAGCCTAACCAATAAAGACACAAACTGCTCTATTTACTAGACGGGGCAATCAGGAGCGTATAATTACTAATGTAGGGTTCAGGTACGGAAACCCACTACTTACCGTTGGATGGCGCTAATCTGCCGTCCTGCTAATATATTTTACTAAATTTCTACGACTCCTTCTAAATTCTCGTTCCTTTCTCTATCAATTGCTCGATAGAGAGCTAACTGTTCGAATATATGAGCCACGCGGGAATAACCAAAACAATAAACCCGAATCGGCTCCCTAAGCTGACTTAAAACGAGTGTGAGAGATTTGACACTCAGAGTGTATTCTATAGCCTAATATTACTGTAAAATTGCGCTTACAACTACGTCCTTTCTAATCGCATCTAATCGCAATACTGGGGTTCCCTAACGGAATGTGTGAATGTGAGAATATTTAAATAATCAAAAAATTGATGCAGCGTTTATTTTGGGACTCAGGCTTATCTGCGGCTGGCTTTAGGCCAGCAATTTACTGATGCGCGCTGCGTACTGTATACTACGATGTGAATTTTGTCCGCTAATTCAAATAACCGCCCAGTGTGAATAGTGTACGGTACTCTAAATTTATTACCTAACTACCCTCCGCTATGCAGCGTACAAATTCTTAATTTTACTAATTAATTTCAGTCACAAATATGTAACGGCGTACTAATTACTAAGTATTCCAGAATGCGTAATTCTAAATTATTACGCAACGGGTCACACTAGCAACAGCCTAAAATACCGTATTATTTTCGACCTAATCAGAAATTAATTACAGTAAGCTAAGAAATAGAAATCAATCAAAGGGAAAGAGCACCTATCCAAGCATTCGTGATTTATTAGGCACACTTTAGTAAGCACCAATCAGCATTCAAACAACAATCGCAATCTACAGTTTAGCTAGCAATTCACAACTCGCAACTCGCAACTCGCAACTCGCAACGTAAAGGATGCAGATCTCTCCCGGCTACGTCTAGGCTTCCTAACTAACCCAATTCCCGTCCCCCTAATACTACAAAATAGAGACAAAACCTGGATCATCAGCCCCTAATTGCCGAGCCGGCGTACCTGACCCACTCTACGCTGCAACTTGCGCGCAATAGTAATCCCCCCAATGTTGCTTGTCTTTGAATCCTCCGCACTCCCGTCGTCGCTAACCCCCCGATGCGCCCGCCGCGCTTACCGGTACCCTAGCCCTCAATCAGAATGAGTAGCTACCGTAGCGGCACATGCAAATCACAAAGGTCTGACAGTCTGAGAAATCCCGTAGGATTATTGTCGAAAGAAATCACATAGAACTATTTACTAAAGGGTAGAAATCATAGTTCCAACTTGTAATTAACAGCGATCATTGAGATTGATTGAGAAACACAATAAGAATCAAACAGAAATTGCAAATTTACGAATCATTGCAAGAAATCAATAAAGGGCAGTAATTTACACAGAAAAACTAAGCATCGAATAATAGTTGAAGGTGAGCTGTGTGGGGTGTGGTGGATGACTAAGGATGTGTAAGCTGTGCAGACAATGGAAGTACGCCAATTTATAGGTGATTTGAGAAGGGTGATGCAATCGATCTCTCATTGGCTCCCCAATCCGAGCTAACATTAGACCAGCCTGGAAGCAGTTCGGCCAATAAGAGAGCCGGATTGTGGGCCTATAGCTCCCTGAAATCGTAAATTGCCACCATATAAGGTAATTTTCCCGATGCTTAATTTGGCGCTACTAATAATATCATGCACAAATATAAATTTAGCGCAATTATAGAGAAATTAAAACCAATAGCTAGCCTCATCAAGGCTAATAACGGCAAGCCCAGATCCAGGGTCCAACAAGGACTTGCCACCCTGGAACTATCTACTTATATCCTATTACAAAACTACATAGGTAGGGCTACATACTATACAAAATGGATGAGTTCAAAATATATGGGCGTTTCAACTTCCTTATCTAAATATCATTGCGCATTATGCCTTATCTAAATAATTATACTGCATCACGGACTAATATATGATACTATATAATGAACTAATATATTATACTGTATAATGGACTAACATTATTATACTGTATAACGGACTAATATATTACGTAATGTAGGTACAGCGCCATATACCGTAACAGACTGACTGACTGACTGACTGACTGACTGACTGACTGACTGACTGACTGACTGACTGACTGACTGACTGACTGACTGACTGACTGACTGACTGACTGACTGACTGACTGACTGACTGACTGACTGACTGACTGACTGACTGACTGACTGACTGACTGACTGACTGACTGACTGACTGACTGACTGACTGACTGACTGACTGACTGACTGACTGACTGACTGACTGACTGACTGACTGACTGACTGACTGACTGACTGACTGACTGACTGACTGACTGACTGCCTGAATGACTGAATGACTGACTGACTGACTGACTGACTGACTGACTGGCTGGCTGGCTGGCTGGCTGGCTGGCTGGCTGGCTGACTGACTGACTGACTGACTGACTGACTGGCTGGCTGGCTGACTGACTGACTGACTGACTGACTGACTGACTGACTGACTGACTGACTGACTGACTGACTGACTGACTGACTGACTGACTGACTGACTGACTGACTGACTGACTGACTGACTGACTGACTGACTGACTGACTGACTGACTGACTGACTGACTGACTGACTGACTGACTGACTGACTGACTGACTGACTGACTGACTGACTGACTGACTGACTGACTGACTGACTGACTGACTGACTGACTGACTGACTGACTGACTGACTGACTGACTGACTGACTGACTGACTGACTGACTGACTGACTGACTGACTGACTGACTGACTGACTGACTGACTGACTGACTGACTGTGTAAAGGCTTTTGCGGATATAACTAGTCATTTTCCCCGCAAAGTACTCTGTAGGTGATTTAGCGGACATAAAAAGCCGTTTTCTTACTGTGTAGGTGTTTTAGTGGACATAAAAAGCCATTTTTCTGTATGTGTACTTTAGCGGACATAACAAGCCATTTTATGCCGCAATACGCCAAAATACTCTTAATACAGTGTAGTTCAGATGACGACATCTATCAGCTGATATGTCGATGTGGAGCTTTTTGGCTTTCTTTGTTCGGCTCACTCGACCAATCAGAGCGATTTTCATTTTATCTTGTACAGAAGCCTACGGAAGATCGCGCAATGCATTATGGTCTTTGTTTACCTTTTTTCCTGAGCCCAGAACATCGGCTTTGGAATTATTCTGTGTTTCAGACTTTAGCCAAACATTAGAACGGCTTTGATCATAGAAACGTATAACTGTTATCAAACCTGATCACATACAAGCAAATCAACTCAATCTTTCACCGCATCATTTTACTGCTATTTACTGTCGGTTATTAATTGTTATAAGTTGATGGATATGTTGTTATATTTGGAGAATATCGATAAATAATCATAAAACCCCAATCTTCTTGATATACTAAAGGTTAGAGAGACCGGTTACATATAGCAATTGCGACTTACATTATATTGGTTTTGGAGTGAATTGAATGCTATTTCATAGACCCTACATGTGTCAGTTGCTGTTCTCCTTATATATGATCAAATTTAGTGAAGGTCGGCAGATCAGTGTGCAGCAGTGTGCGGTAGTGTGCATGAATGTGATAGATAACAAAGCATTTCCTAAAGAATGCGCCTTATACGAAAATCAATAGCCATCCTGTTGCGTTTAGTGTAAGTCATAACTCTGTTTACATACTTAGAGCGCCACGTCCTAAAGGAACTGTTAATATTTCCCGAAAGTGAATAATATTTGTCAGAGATATTGTAGTAACGAGCAATTGAATAATACAGTAAGTCTACACCGCAATAAGGTCAGAGCATCCGAATCCAGTCTCCCTTAACCATGGGTGAATGGTCGCGCATAGGCTGGCTTCGGCTAATGTAACTTTATGTGTATCAAATACTTGTTATAGGCTAAAGTCGATTTATAACCTAGAAGACACCTAAAATTGGCAGGTTAAACTGCTAAAGGTCTAAAAGCGCGAACAATAACAGTTATTCTTTCTTTATTGCAACGTAGGCAATAAAGGCAAAAGTACCAGTCGACTGGTACCCTGTAGGCCTAACTACCTAACCACCCGAACCGGTACTTACAGCAGTACAGGTACTAGTATTATTTCGATTGTGATATATTGTATATTGTAGGCTGTTAGGGGATTAGGGATTGATCACCCCTTATTCCTTTGTATGGTTTACTTATTTCTGTCAGTTTTATTTATTTGTAGGTTAATATTGAACAGAAGGCGTGTAAGCCTGCTCAGATTGTACAAGTAATTTGTAGGCTGGATTGTTGTCTGATTATTGTTAAGTCTGAAGAGATTGCAGTGTGTGTAGAGTGTATGTCCGATAAAGTACTAGTTGGGAACGTGGGGGCATCCAGTGCTGTAAGGTAAATCCCCCCCCCCCCCCCCCCCCGAAAGAATAAGTCGTACTACTCGGTTAGAACGCATACTAACTAACCATTTCGGAGTCTGCACATACTGTAGTTTATTTAGGCTTGATAGTAGTCTGCCAGCATTTGGTTTGTATTTTGTTTGTGTAGTCTGAACGGGTAGCGTAATATTTATTATCCAGAGTTTATGCGATTATTCGCAACATACACCACCCCAAGGTCATTCCTACAGTAATTGTGCTTGTTATACATACCGTTATAGTTAAATTAACCCCGGTACTACATCAGGGCTGTTTGGCGTAGGTAAAGACTGGTGATTTTATGCTCTGGTCACTCCGGCAGATACCGTGGTTCTTTTAGCTGCACAAGTATTTTTAACTGCTGGTTATTTGTTGTATAAGTACTTGTACCTAATTTAGGGTTTAGTGTACAGCGCTTTCCGAAGGTAATTAGTTTGTAGGCAGTATATTTGTGTTGTAAAGTGGTTAATAGGCACGTTAGCTATAGTAGGCTGCGGTAATTAACTTCTAGGTAGGAACACTCCGGGTACATAACGTAGTACTTATAGCGCTACGGCTATAAGTCGTCAGACGGTGGTATTTTCTTATCTAGACAACGCAATATATTTACTACTGCTTTATTATTTTCAAATACCGTAGTATCTTGTCCGTTTGTAATAACCAGATATTCTAACTCCTTGTTAGGCTGGTTTGTAGATTCCCTGTAAAATTAACCCTAAAAATTCGTACGTGTAATTTTTGTGTTTATTTAGAGATTGTAATCTCACCCCGTAATTGTACGTAATTTGTAGTAATAAGTAACTTAGTAAATTAGAATTATTTGTTTTAGTGTCCAATAAGTAGCACTACACTGAGAGCGTACAGCTTCTTTGTAGTGACTCCTTACCAGAAATAATAACATTTATTTCAAATATTGTAACAAAACCCATTAAACGGGTATATATATATTATAAATCAACTCAAACCGATTTATAAAATAGTAGGCTTGTCATACAACAATTAGGTCTTAATATCAGTTGGAATACTGCTTAAATAACGGTAATAAAGTAAAGTAAGGTAACTAAGTAACCCTAAAATTCAGAAATTCAATTATTCTAAAATAATTGACGTACCGGTATTTACGATAGGCTTATTATATTTATTTCTATAAATTTAAGCTGAAATTATATACCGGTATTCTGTAATTAATTCTAGTCTATAATTATACTTATATATACTATAAGTGTAAGCTGTATACCAGTATTCACGTTAGGCTTATTATATATCTATATATTTGCGCTGAAATTATATACCGGTATTCTGTGACGAACCCTAATATTCGATCCGTAATAATACTTATATATACTATAAGTGTATACCGGTATTCTAATATATTGTATATATATCACATTACATAGAGTAACGATATCGGTAATTAATTACTAGGCTAACAGTTGATACTTAATTACTAGACTTGCGTTAATTGTAGTTATAGCAGTAGGCATTCAACTGTACAAACAAACATGTCTGACACAAAGCAAAACCTGTCAGACAGTCTCCTAGATACAACCATCTGTGATCCAGATAGGAGTGCAGAACGTTTGAGACCGAAGTTCAACTCACCTCCTACTGTAAGAAAGATCATCCCTCCAGTAGTAGTATCAGACCCTAGGCTAGTCAAACACCGTAGGTCTATCATAGGCACTCGGGCTCGAGTCAAGCGGGACCAAGAAGCAGCTGTTAAACAGCAGCAACACCCGAGCCGAGAACTTATTTCTCAGCGGCCCGATAGCTCCAGTAGTTCAGATACTGTAGAGTTGACAACCGAGTGCGGAGCAAAGATGGCAGATGCGGTTTATTCGGATCCCCTTCTCATTCTTCCTGCAGCCGTACTCACTAGGGTATTGATTGCGGTGGAAGAACACCAAATCGATTGGGCGAGAAGTAAGCGATCGACCAAGGACAGTTATGCGGGATACACAAGGGAGGAACTAAAGTCTATTGTCGAGACGCAATGGAACTTCCCCGGACCCGGACTCCCGTTTAACTTATCGGAAGCTGCCTGGGAGGACTTATACAGGATGGGAGTGACAAAGGACACTAGTGATCCAGCTGTGTGGAAGAGGTCGGCAGCGGGATATGTACAGGGATTCTTCAGCTCTTTGGAGCGATTAGAGGAACAACTGTTTCAACAACATCAAGGACCTCAAGAACAGGGAGAGCTGCTTTATCAAGTTCGAGTAAGAACCCTAAGAATCAGACTACTCCTATCAGCATTTGAGGAAGCTTCGAAGAGAACCTAAGACACGTCGTTGCAAGTTGCTGTAAAGACTTGGTTACAACCGGTGAGTCTCAAGGTTCAAGGAACGACCCAATGGAAAATTCAGCTAACTGAGCGCTCGACCCACGGAGAATCAACAGACGCTGCCTTTTCTCAAGTGGAAAGCGAGGTTACATTAGAGAAACCTCAGAAGAAGGACGCTATTGACATCTATCTGTCGGACTATCAACGATTTTTAGGTGATGAAGAGTTGAGGAGACGGCTGGCTGGACTTCGCCCTAATAGTGAAGGAGACAAGTTTGTGTTGGACGCAATAGACGCAGAAATGATAGCTGCAAACCAAGCTAAATTTGATGAACGCATCCGCATCGCTAGGGTCCAAGAAGAACAAGTAAAGAAGAAACAGATAGAAGACAGACAGGAAGCGGCAGCGGTAGAAGCTGAAAGAAAAGCGGCAGCGGAAGCGGCAGCGGCAGAGGCTGAAAGGAAAGCGGCAGAGGCAGCGGCAGAAGCTGAAAAGAAAGCGGCAGCGGCAGCGGCAGAAGCGGAGAGAAAAGTAGCAGCTGCAGAAGTTGAAAGAAAGGCCGCATTGGCAGTGGCGGAAACCAAACGGAAGGCATCTGAAGAGACAGCCCAACTAGAGTTGGAAAATCTTCAAGAGAAGCAAGATTACCTAAATAAACAAATAACAGCTAGTCAGATGCAGATGATAAGTCGATCTACTCCCAAGAGACAGGGATTTACATCATCTGATGAAGGCGATACCACCGATCCTGAAGGCGGAGGAAATAGATCTCATTCCAACAGACGTAGAAGAATGCCTCACCATCAGAAATTGCCTAATTTGCCCCCAGCTGTGAGAAGGCAACTAGCTAAAGCAGACTTATGTAGCACAGAACCCACTGACCAAAGTATTAGAGTAGAAAGACTCCCCACTATAGTGGATGAGCCTGAAATAATTAGGCCTGTTCTCGAAGCCACTCCCTCTGTGATAGAGACCACTGTACTTCCAGAACCTAACTCTAAATTCTCTTTGCACAGTACTAAACTACCTGTATCCCGTGGGACAGTTTCTCAGTCAACTCCGGTCCTGGACGCCGAGCGAGACATTAACAATTTGTCACCCGTCGTCCCTCGTCTACCCGCTACTATGTTGGCGGCTCCCGCTTCGGCGGTCGAGTGGGTGGATGAATGATGGCGGGGGATGGATATTCTCCTCGGGCAGATGGAGAATCAGGCACGCTCCTCCCAGCAGGTCCGAGAGTTGGAGGGGACTGTTCAACAGTTAAGGGGAACAGTAAGAGAGAGTAGGTTAGAATTGCAGGAAGTGCAGCAGAGTATCGCGTTAGAACGCGATGAGTTAGTAAATCTACAAAAGGGTATACCAACACCCCCTGTAACAATGTGTCAACCTGTTAGGTCTGAAGTATTTCATGCACAAGGTGTGGAGCCTACACGCATCTTTACTGCTAGTGAAGTAGAAACTCCTATAGTAAACCCTATTAAGGGTAATTATAAACCTGTTGACAATGATATTCCATATAGACCTGATAATAATCCGAGAAATTTATATACCGATAACTCGATATTATATAATACGATGGCCCAAGAAAGTTTTACGCGTCAAATGGCTAGAACCGAAGCCCGTCAAGCGGTAAAGGTGGGAGAGATCGTCAAGTTCAATGGAGATGAGATGAGATGAAATGGTTACCTTTTAATGAATATTATAAAGATAACATACAGAACTCTGTGCTATCTAATGGAGAGAAACTTAGATTCCTCATCGAGTGCTTGGAAGGATCTCCCAAGTTAATGGTGTTAAAGTTTATTGGACATCCAGATGGATTAAGACAAGTTTGGAATACACTAAACATCAGGTATGGTAATAGGAATAACATAGCTAGGTATTTGTATGCGAAATTGGTAGCGCCCCGAAAGTTCATTAGCAGCGGGATTATAGAGTTTTCCGATGAGATTCAGGAGATCTGTAGACAATTAGATTGGCTAGGTAAGTCTCATGAATATCAGAGTTCTATGGTTATTGGAGCTGTAGCATCTACTTTACCAAAGGGTGGAGTAGGTACACGCTGGGACAAGAAAGTGTTATATATGATGGAACAACAACGAAGAGACCCTACCATGGCTGATCTCATGTCATTCTTAGATGGAGAGGTAAAATTACAGCTCCTAAAGCAGTCCAGAGAGAAGACACCGGAAAATAAGGTAAGTGAGAAACCCGTTTCTAGGAGAAAGGTAACACCAGTGTGTTATACAGACGACGGCGAAAGCCAGGCTTCTCAAGAGGAGGATAGCGGGAAAGACACTGAAAGATCTTACTATGTCAACAAAGCGCCTAAAGTAAATTTAAGTCTCGAACCAATGACAGGAGAGAACAGGTAACAAAAACTCCTCCTACGTCTCCTAAGAGAGTTCACGGAAGAAAGCCCAAGGAAAGAACGAGAGTGCACAACGTTACCCAAGGTAAAGTAAGTAACATCAAACCAAAATGTGCGCTGTGCGACGGGCCCCACCGTTTAAGTGTGTGTGATGAATTTTTAAAGAAATCACTAAAAGATAGACGTGAAGTCATGTGGGATAAGCGGTTGCGTTATAATTGCCTCAGACAAGGACACCAACGGCGAACCTGTTACTCCGACGCAAGGTTTGCAAAGTGCGGCGCGAAACATCATATCTTGTTGCACACTGAATTCGAAAGAAACAGCCCGAGCCAGGTAAGTGAGTCCGAACTACATGTCCAATTCAGTGATGTGAACGACACTGACCAAAGTTCTGAGATGGAAGGATTCTATACGGATGAATTCTCCGACGAAAACGAATCCTGTTACCTAATAAATACCGCAGTGTATCGAGCACTTACGTATGAGAAGGAAACCGATAGTGAGCTCCCCCTAACTACTCCTGACCGACAACCATCTTGGAAAGCACCAACTTCCAACGTAGGAATCCGAGAATTTCCCGTAGTGCAGTTGAGAGTCCACGGGTCAGAAAAGAGCTATATAGTGAGCGCCCTCCTTGACTCCGGCAGCACAGGAACATTCATCGATAAAGAACTAGCCGAAGACATCTTTGCTGGACAACCCAAGTTCCGAACTAAGTTGAACCTTTCAGGAATTATGCAGGTTTGGAAATCTACAGTAACTACAGATTACTATGTAGGCGCGTTGTCCACCCCCCAGGATGAACTAGGAGAACACAGCATAAGGTCAGTAAAAATGGTGGCGATAAAGAACTTCGCTACCAGCCAAGTGGAACCTTATAACTGGGATGAGGATGATTTCACCCAACAGCATGAGATACCTAGATTCAACATAGATTACCCTGGAGTGCAAATACTCATCGGCCAAAATGCGCATGAGGAGCTTGAGACATTGGAGAAACGGCCTGCTCAACCGCAACCACTGCAAACCTATGCGGGAAGAACTAGAGTAGGTTGGTACTTTACTGCACCTTCCCGTAGAACTCTCATGGAAAGGCTACCCAAAGAACGAGTCTACCAGGTGAGTGAATGGGAAGAGGAGACCAGTGAGGGAGACGACCCACCTGAGGGAACACCATACTCCTCAGATAATGACGATATCCACCAACTATTCGACGAGGAGAATACCATCGACCTCCTTACGGAAAATGAAACTTGGCAAAACCAAGTGAACCTATGTCACCTCATTCATCCAGCGTGACAAGTCGATTACAACGACGAACTGAATGAAGTGATAGATCGCTACAACGCGAAGACTCGTGATGAACACGCCGTACGATTCTTTACTCAAGAGGCTATAGAGCCCAATTCCTACGATAAGGCCCTATCAGTAGCAGAAGAAAGAGCCAAGCAGATACAGGAAACAACTACACGTTTTCTTAAAGATCAAGTTAGATATGAGATTGGTCTGCCTTTCCGACGGCGAGAACCCAATTTTATAAACAACCGACCCTTGGCGGAGAAGAGAATTGCGCAACTTCATCGACGCCTTACGGCAAATGCTTCAGCTAAGGAGATGTACAAGACCCAGTTGAAGAAATTCATTGACAAGGGATATGCGGAGCGAGTACCGGAAGAAACACCCATAACTGAGAGAAAGTACTATCTAACACATCATTACGTTCCCAAACCCGGTAAACCCAACGAAGTCCGGGTAGTATTTGACGGCTCCGCCCTCTACATGGGCCAATCCCTTAATTCCGAGTTGTTGCCAGGACCCAACTTACTCCAATCCTTGTTGGGAATACTCTTAAGATTACGACAATATTCAATCGCTTTCGCCTCCGATATAGAAGGCATGTTCTTACAAGTTAAGGCGCTGGATAGAGATCGAGACAGCCTACGATTTCTGTGGTGGCCTGAAGGCGACCTCAACCAGAAACCGGTGGAGTACTGGATGACCATCCAGGCTTTTGGGATCATCTCGAGCCCTTCAAACGCCTGCTCAGTAGTGCGTACCACTGCTGATGACAACCGGGACGCCTTCTCCAAAGAGGTTATCAACAACATCAAACGGGATATATACATGGACGACAATTTAAAGTCCCTCCCATCGGTGGAAGAAGCCATTGATGTCGCCAAAGAACGGTAGAGTGCTTGAAAAGAGGTGGATTTCGATTAACTAAATTCACCAGTAACTCCCGTGAATTTCTGGAATCGATCCCAGTAGAAGACCGAGGAGTTAAAGATCTAGACCTTATCAAGGACGATCTTCCAGAAACCAAGACGCTTGGTTTGAAATGGGACACAGAGAGAGATATCCTGTTTTTCCAGCTAAAACAGCGAGATAATCCAGTTCGGACTAAACGGATTTGTCTAAGTATCCTGAGCACTTATTTCGATCCATTGGGATTTATTAGCCCAGTTATATTGATTGCTCGGAGTTTAGTACAACAAATGTGGCTTGAAAACCACTCATGGGATGATCCACTTAAGGGAGAACTATTAAAGAAATGGATGAAATGGGAAGATTCTCTACCATCCATCGAGAACTTTATAATTTCCCGTTCATATTTTGGTCATGTTCTCCCCACGTATTCCTATCAACTCCATGTGTTTGGAGATGCCAGCGATATGGGAATAGGTATAGTAGCCTACCTGAGAGTTGAAACTCCGGATGGAATTAAGGTCGCCTTGGTTACCTCTAAGGCCTTGATTAACAACAAGTTGAAAGTTCCTCGAGCGGAGTTAAAAGCGGCTCTATACGCTACAGCCATCGGCCGGAATGTAACAGAACAGATCGACTATCCACTGGAGAAAACTGTCTATTGGACCGATGCTTTACTCATGTTGGAGTATATAACCAATGAAGTCTGTCAGTTCAGCGTCTTCGTTACCAACAGAGTAGCCATTATACTTAGTCGCACGAAGATAGATCAATGGAGACATTGCCCCGGAACGATTAATCCAGCCGACATCGCCTCCAGAGGAGCAACTCCACAAGAACTGATAGATACTCCAGACTGGTTAGGTGGACCCGACTTCCTAAGCAAAGAAGAGGATGAATGGCCTCCTCATCATACCACGGCGGAGATTAGACAAGCCAAGGGAGCGGAGAAAGTCAAACCTAAAACCCGAGCGAGTAAATCGAAGTTATTTAAACCCGTGATAGATCTGTCTGTACTACACACTTCCGGAGACGACGCTTTGGATCCAAAAACCCCAGCCACAAATAAGTCTGTTGTGGAAATCAGAGAGAGAGATTGGAAATCTGGAACACCAGACGTCTCGCAGGGACTCTCACCCCTCCTGCAGAGAGCGATACATCACTATAGTTCCTGGAATCGGCTCTGTAAGGCCGTTACATATTTAAAGCGATGTTTTCATCATCACTACTCCAGGACGAAGACCGCTAGTGGTACCACTCCACTGACATCTGCTCAGGTCCATGTTGTTAAAGATCTTCCCAAATACAAGATATCGGACAGATTTCTGAAGGAGAGAATCAGTTACCAGGAGCATGAAGAAACCAATAAGCAGATACTGAGACTCCTGCAATGCTATGAGGATTCCGATAAGTATTTCCTGTTGTTGAGAAATCCACAGATGCGCTTAAGGGATCGTTTCTCTAGCACAATGATAGATGGGTTGATATGCGTTGGAGGAAGACTAACTAATGCTCCATTATCCTTTGACACTAAGTTTCCCATACTCATTAGAAATCTTGAAATACAAATCAAGATGATTGTAGATGTTCACAGTAAGCTTTATCATGCAGGTAGAGAACGAGTTCTTAGCGAAATTCGAACTCGCTATTATTTTCATAAACCCCGTAGAGCTCTGAACCAAGTTCTTAGGAACTGCATACCCTGTAGGAAAGCATTCAGTAGGCCTTTAACACAGCGAGAGGCAGAATTACCTAGGGAACGAGTAAGCTTCTATGAACCACCCTTCACAAATACCGGTGTGGATTTATTTGGCCCTATTGAAGTATATCGTGCTAGGACTATAGTCAAGAGATGGTGTGTCATCTTTGTCTGTATGACTTGTAGAGCTATCCATCTCGATATGGTGAACGATTTATCTACCAATATCTTCATATTGAGCTTACGCCGACAGATCGCTCGCTTTGGAACTAGTAACACGATGAGATCTGATAAGGGAACGAACTTCATTGGTGCCAATAATGAAATCAAGGCTTACGTCAAAGATTGGAACCAAAGACAGGTGGACGATCAGCTAAGGGTAACAGCGTCTAGCTGGACCTTCAACGCCGCCGACGCCCCTTGGTGGGGAGGAAGTTAGGAGAGATTAATCAGGAGCGTGAAGACCACATTTCACTTTATAGTGCCGTGCCGCGCTTATCTCACCGACGAACTTTTGCGGACGTTAATGGAGGAAATCGCCGCCTATCTCAACGAGAGACCGCTTATGCCAGTCTCATCGAGTCCCGATTCCCTGGAAGCGCTAACACCCGCGCACTTCCTACTGAAGAAACCTGTAGCCATGCTCCCACGATCGGAAATCACGGACGGAGACGAATACTGCCGGCAAACTTGGCAACTTATGCAGTTGTTATCCCGTCGTTTCGCTGACCATTTCGAAAAACATTATCTGCCTACACTACTCACTTCGAACTAAGTGGTTTGCGCAGCAAGAAAACGTCAGCGCAGGAGACATGGTCATTATTGTGGAGTCAGATCTTCCACGTAAGCGGTGGCAGACAGGTCGTATCATCGAGACTCATATCTCAGATGATGATTTGGTGCGATCGGTAGAACTCGTCGTCATGCGACGTAACTTTAAGAAACCGGGAATTGTCTTCGAGACGCAGCAGCTCAATCGCCCAGTTGGTCGTTTATGTTTACTGTAAAGGGACAGAGAACTCTCCGGAAACTATGGAAGGCAAGATACTCTTCCCACGACCACCTCCCTAATCCAACCAACATCCAGGGACTCCCCAACGTGACAGCATCTGGAGTGGGTGTGTGACTATATTATTTCATATATTTTTATTATTTTTATATTTATGTATGTATTATTATGTACTCTTATTATAATCGTTTTCTTTAATTTTATTTAGTAGAATGTTGTTTTAGCGATTATCTAGTAGATTAGTGCAATATATATTAGTCTTATTACTTAATTACTTATATTATATATATTTAGTGCGACGGCGAGAAAAATTCTTTTTCTCTTTCCTTACTACTGTCCGTATTACATTATAAATACGTGACTACAGTAAGATGAATTATCCGTACTTATTAAAGTACAATAAAGCTCCTACTATATTTAAGTATTATTGGTAAGTAGAGTATTAGGAATGCAAAGTTCAGATCCTCGTGTCTCAGCTAAACCAAACTCTGGGTAGACCTTGGAAACGACTTGCCTCTTCTCACTGACATTGCTCCTTGCAATATTGCTCTCATACTGTATATTAAATAATACATATAGTAGCGTGATGTCCCTTTAACAGTAGCGTACGACGCAAATAAATCTGTTAAACCCTTTGACCATCTGTAATTCTAGTCGATTAAGATATCGTGGCACCCACCGATATACTTGAAAGACAAAATTCTAGAATCAGTGGTTAACGTCCCCAGACAAGCTCTGGAATAAATTGGTGCCCACCTTAAATATTAACTATTAATATTTGTAAAATCTGTCAAATAGATACAATAGAGTAATTACTTACAAGTTAACTCTAGAAAATCTATAAATTAAAATCTGTAAAATTTTAGATCCTTTAAAATTATAGTCTATTAAGATATCGTAGCACTTACCGATACTCTTAACAAATAAAGCCAGTAAAGCTTATTAAAATTGTTTCACAAGTTACTCACTTGTAGGAACAGCAGTTGTTGTAGGAACTTCTGTTTTTGTACCTAAAACAAAATAAAATATGATATTTACGGATCTCTGCAATAATATTCATATTTTAATCTTAACCCTATTAGTACCGGGCTATAAAATGTTCTACAAATACCGGGGGGGGGGGGGGGGGGGGGTCATATTGACCCCTCCTCCCCTCTAAAATCTACAAATTTTTACGAAAACGTCTGATTTTTTGTTTGCACGTAGGTATCACTAGTCTGGATCCGACCGAAAAAAAAAATTTTCGAAAAATATACTGGGGTGGTTATATTGCAGCACCAAAATTACAAGTAGTGCACAATTTTCACAAAATTTGAAAGTTACTTTTTTCGGCTAATTGTTTTTCAATACAGGTTTTCTGGGGCGCAAAATAGATTGGAAAATATGTAAAAATGAATTAGTTACTATAAATGGCAGTTTAGTCCTCTCTGCGTAGGAAAAAATGAAAAAAACAAGTAACCAGCACTTTTCAGTTTGAACACAAAATTTTTAATTCACTTATACGATGCTATAAATTCACATTTTTAGGTTTTCTTGGGCGCTGATTCTAATGAAATACATTTCTAATATGCCAGATCATTGCAACTTGTATTTTTCGGCGTAATTTGGCAAATTTTGGTGCTAAAATTGCTGGTCGGTCGGTCGGTCGGTCGGTCAGTCGGTCGGTCGGTCGGTCGGTCGGTCGGTCGGTCGGTCGGTCGGTCGGTCGGTCGGTCGGTCGGTCGGTCGGTCGGTCGGTCGGTCGGTCGGTCGGTCGGTCGGTCGGTCGGTCGGTCGGTCGGTCGGTCGGTCGGTCGGTCGGTCGGTCGGTCGGTCGGTCGGTCGGTCGGTCGGTCGGTCGGTCGGTCGGTCGGTCGGTCGGTCGGTCGGTCGGTCGGTCGGTCGGTCGGTCGGTCGGTCGGTCGGTCGGTCGGTCGGTCGGTCGGTCGGTCGGTCGGTCGGTCGGTCGGTCGGTCGGTCGGTCGGTCGGTCGGTCGGTCGGTCGGTCGGTCGGTCGGTCGGTCGGTCGGTCGGTCGGTCGTCGGTCGGTCGGTCGGTCGGTCGGTCGGTCGGTCGGTCGGTCGGTCGGTCGGTCGGTCGGTCGGTCGGTCGGTCGGTCGGTCGGTCGGTCGGTCGGTCGGTCGGTCGGTCGGTCGGTCGGTCGGTCGGTCGGTCGGTCGGTCGGTCGGTCGGTCGGTCGGTCGGTCGGTCGGTCGGTCGGTCGGTCGGTCGGTCGGTCGGTCGGTCGGTCGGTCGGTCGGTCGGTCGGTCGGTCGGTCGGTCGGTCGGTCGGTCGGTCGGTCGGTCGGTCGGTCGGTCGGTCGGTCGGTCGGTCGGTCGGTCGGTCGGTCGGTCGGTCGGTCGGTCGGTCGGTCGGTCGGTCGGTCGGTCGGTCGGTCGGTCGGTCGGTCGGTCGGTCGGTCGGTCGGTCGGTCGGTCGGTCGGTCGGTCGGTCGGTCGGTCGGTCGGTCGGTCGGTCGGTCGGTCGGTCGGTCGGTCGGTCGGTCGGTCGGTCGGTCGGTCGGTCGGTCGGTCGGTCGGTCGGTCGGTCGGTCGGTCGGTCGGTCGGTCGGTCGGTCGGTCGGTCGGTCGGTCGGTCGGTCGGTCGGTCGGTCGGTCGGTCGGTCGGTCGGTCGGTCGGTCGGTCGGTCGGTCAGTCTGTAAAAGCTTTTGTGGGATAACTGACACGTTTGCCTTTGCTGGCCAGTTCCCCCCCGGTCGCTAGAATACTCTCAAAGGGATTTATAACTAAAATAGTGCAAGCTACCAGCTTATTGGCTGATGTGCTGTGTGGAGATATCTGGGCTCAGTTTAATCGGCCAACTAGCTGTAGGGAGGTTGCCTAAGCCTTGCTGTCCGTGTCGGCCAATAGAATTTGCGTAGGCGTTGATTTCGACCTATCCCAGCGCTACTGAACTGAATTTCCTATCTCTATGCTCATCCTCTGTGTTGAACGGAGCTTCGGGGAATAAGGGTATTTTGGTATACTCGTATAGTGGTAGTAGTCATATGATTTTATATGATTCTGTTGTTGTGTTCCCATTTTTCGCCATAACACCGGCTTTTTGGGAAGAACTCTAGTAAAACTGCTTAAATTATCGAAAGTATAAACTGTTACCTACTCGACTAACTAATCTAATCAATCTTAACTCACTATTAATCATATTGTTTGTACTGTTATTTACCGTCAGTTATTAATTGTACCTATTTGTTGATGGAAATATTGCTCTTTGGATAATACGGATAAATCTCCCAAATTTCCCAATTTTCTTGATACACTACAGGTTAGAGAGACAGGCTATACATAACAATTGCGATTTATATTAATGTGGTGTGTATTGAATCTAATGTTATTTAGCAGACCCTACATGAGTCAATTGCTGCTCTCTTTATGTGTGATCAAATATACTGACGGTCGGCAGAATAGTGTGCATGATTGTGATTGGTAACAAAGCATTTCCTAAAGAATGCGCTTTATACTTTAATCATAAGCAGTATCGTTGCGTTTAGTATAAGTCCTAGTTCTGTTTAAATAGATAGAGCGCCACGTCCTAAAGGAACTGTTAATATTTCCCGAAAGCCAATAATATCTGTCAGAGAATTAATTATTAACGATCTATCGAATAATACAGTAAGTTTACACTGCAACCTTACACTGCAATAATAAAATTTAAGCAGCCGAATTCAGCCTCCCGGGTGTAGATCCATCGGGTGAATGATCGCGCATGGGCTGACTTCGGGTAATGTTTTGTGTATTAGCATAAAATATTGTCGTATGCTAAAGTTGTTTTAATTAACTAAAAGACATATAAATTTTGGCAGGTTAAACTGCTAAAGGTCTTCAAAAGCGCGAACAGTAACAGTTTATAATCTTATTGCAGTAGGCAATAAGGTTGCAAAATACCGTAGTGACTGGTAAAACTGAACCGGTACTTCTGTAGGTCAGTAGGCCTAACTGTCATCACCGGTACCGGTACTGCTGTACAAGTACATTTAGTATTATTCGATTTTGATTATTGTATACCGGTAGGCTGTTTAAGAGATTAGGGACTGTACACCCCTTGTTTCTTTTGGAGCTTACTTATTTCTGTCGGTTTTATTTCCTAGTAAGTTAATATTGAGCTGAAGACGTGTAAGTCTGCTCAGATTGTTCAAATAATTGTAGGCTGAACTGCTGTCTGACTGTGTTGAGTTTGGAGAGATTACGGCGTGTGTAGAGTTTGTCTGATAAAGTGCCGTTAGTAAGTTGGGGCAGCCATATGCGGTAAGGTCAATCCCCTCTTAAAGAATAAGTCGTACTACCGTGTTAGAACGCATACTAACTAACAGTTTCAGAATCTGCATATACTGTAGTTTATTTAGGCTTGATTGTAGTCTGCCAGTGTTTTAGCCTGTGTTTGTTTGTGTGGTCTGTTCAGGTACCGTAATAGTTATTACTCAGATATTTTGTAGGCTAGATTGTTGTCTAGCTATTCTTAGGCCTGAAGGGATTGCTGCGTGTGTAGAGTTGGTCTGATAAAGTGCCGTTAGTAAGTTGGGGCAGCCATATGCGGTAAGGTCAATCCCCTCTTAAAGAATAAGTCGTACTACCGTGCTAGAACGCATACTAACTAACAGTTTCAGAATCTGCACATACTGTAGTTTGTTTAGGCTTGATAGTAGTCTGCCAGCGTTTAGTTTGTATTTTGTTTGAGTATTCTGTACGGGTAGCGTAATATTTATTATTCAGAGTTTATGCGATTATTCGCAACATTCATGTCCCCAAGTTTATTCCTACAGTAATTGTGCTTGTTATACATACCGTTATAGTTAAACTAACCCCGGTACTACATCAGGGCTGCTCGGCGTAGGTAAAGACTGGAGATTTTGTGCTTCGGTCACTCCAGCAGATGCCGTGGTTCTTTTAACTGTTCAAGTATATTTAACTACTGATTATTTGTTATACCGGTACTTGTACCTAATTTAGGGTTTAGTGTACAGTGCTTTCCGAAGTAATTAGTGTAGGCAGTATATTTGTGTTGTAAAGTGGTTGATAGGCACATTCGTTAGCTCTATTAGCTTCTGGGTAGGAACAATCCGTGATACATAACGTAGTACCTATAGCGATACGGTTATAGGTCGTCAGGCGGTGGTATTTTCCTATCTGGACAGTACAATATATTTACTACTACTTATTATTTCAAATACCGTAGTACCCTGTCCGTTGTAATAACCAGAATTCTAACCCTTTGTTAGGCTGGTTTGTAGACTTCCTGTAAAATTACCCTAAAAATTTCGTACGTAATATTTTGTTGTGTTTAATTAGAGAATTAATCTCACCAGTATCGTAAGTAATTTGTAGTATTAAGTAACTTAGGTAAATTAGAATTATCAGTTTTAGTGTCAAATAAATAGCACTTCACTGAGAGCGCACAGCTTCTGTGTAGTGACTCCCCCAGAAATAATAACATTTATTTCAAATATTGACAAAAAACCCATTTAAACGGGTATATAAATATTATAAATCAAATCAAACGATTTATAAATAGTAGGCCTGCCATACAACAACTAGGTCTCACTATCAGTTGGACTACTGCTTAAATAACGGTAATAAAGTAAGTTAAAGTAACTAAGTAACCCTAAAATATTCAGGAATTCAATTATTCTAAAAATAATTGACATACCGGTACTTACCATAGGCTTATTATATTTATTTCTATAAATTTGAGCTGAAATCATACCGGTACTCTGTAATTAATTCTAGTTCATAATTATACTTATATATACTATAAGTGTAAGCTGTATACCGGTATTCAAGATAGGCCTATTATATATTTATATATATCTGTGTTAAATTTATATACCGGTACTCTGTGACAAACCTAGTTTACAATACTTATATATATTATAAGTGCATACCGGTATTCTAATATACTGCAATAAATTACCGGTACTAGGCCAGTGGTCATACTGAATTACTAGACTTGCTTTAACTGTAACTATAGCAGTAAGCCTTCAACTGTATAGCTAAACATGTCTGACACTCAGCAAAACCTGTCAGACAGTCTGATCGATACAACTATCTGTGATTCAGATAGGAGTGTGGAGCGAATAAGAAAGGAGTTCGGCTCACCTCCTACTGTAAAAAAGGTCATCCCTCCAGTAGTATCAGACCCTAGGCTAGTCCACCATAGGTCCATCATAGGCACTCGGGCACAGGTAAAACGGGACCAAGAGGCAGTTGTCCTATCGCAGCAACATCTTGGTCAAGAACCTACTTCCCAGCGACCCGATAGCTCCAGCAGTTCGGATACTGTAGAGCTGACTCCCGAACATGGAGTGCAGATGGCTGATACAGTCTACTCGGACCCCCTTCTTACTCTTCCTGCTGCAGTGCTAACTACTATATTCATTGCGGTGGAGGAACATCAAGCCGACTGGGCGAAGAATAAGCGAGCGACCCAAGATAATTACGCGGGATACGCCAGGGAAGAATTGATATCTATTGTTGAATCACAATGGAACTTTCCCGGACTCGGACTTCCGTTGGATCTGTCCGAGGCTACTTGGGAAGATATACACAGGATGGGAGTGGCTAAAGATACAATGGATCCAGCTGTTTGGAAGAGGTCGGCAGCAGGATATGTGCAGGGATTCTTCGGATCCTTGGATCGATTGGAAGAACAACTGTTTCGACAACCTCACGGACCTCAAGAGCAGGAAGAGCTGCTATATCAAATACGCGAAAGAACCCTACGCATACGACTAATCCTCTCAGCCTTTGAGGAAACTTCCAAAAGAAGACAGGACACGTCGCTGCAGGTTGCTGTCAAAACTTGGCTACATCGGGTAGATCTCAAAGTACAGGAAACGGCCCAGTGGAAATCCCAGCTGGCTGAGAGATCAACCTATGAAGAACCAACTGATGTCACCCTTTCTCAAGCGGAAAGCGAAGAGGCCGCCGAGAAACCGCGAACTAGAGACGCTATCGACATTTATTTGTCCGACTATCAGCGATTCCTAGGAGACGAAGAGTTGAGGAGACGGCTGTCTGGACTTTCCCCTAATAGTGAAGGAACCAAGCTTGTGTTGGACTCAATCGATGCCGAAATGTTAGCTGCAAACCAAGCTGAATGTGATG
>JAUCBJ010008131.1:0-33799 GCA_032718475.1 Nemertoderma westbladi
AAAAAATTATTAAAGTGTCTTTTTTTTATTTAAACAATAGCCCCAAAACAAGAAAATTGCCATAGACTCAATGATAGAAACACCAGTTGCGAAGTTTATTAATATCTCACTCTATCCCAGACAGAAAGCAAACATTGAAATGCATTACCCCGCCAGCTGAGTAGCTATTCCCAGTGAATCCTATGAGAATATCTATAAGGTTACTCACTGCTATGTTAGGTGGGGCGCAAGCTGATTGAATTCTAATCATTATTGAGAAGACAGGGGGGGGGGGGAAACTCGACGCAAAACACGCCTTGGCGAATTAATATCCCGCCTCAATGTTAAATTCTCAATTTAGGAAAAGGAGCAGGTTACAGTGGCACGTTATTTTAACCAAAACAATAAACTAAACACAATAGAACAGGTTACAGTTTTATTATTGAGAGTTATCAGCTGTTATTTGCGTCGAATTTCCCCTGGAGAGGGATAATTTTTATTGCGTCCAGTTTCCCCCCCCCCCCCCCCCCCCCCCCATCTGTTATTGAGAGTAAGCGCCCATTGTTCTGGTTTGATAGAATATTATTATCAGGATACGTGCATATTATAGGCTTATTGGTTGCTTCATAGTGATGCCGGGATTGGATATGGTTAAATATTTGTCCATCTTTTCGCTTCAGAAACGGAATTAGATTTATTTTTTTCGGTTTTGTTGTCTTCTAGACGGTCTTCTTATAGCCAGCTTGCTGGCTTTCTAGTTACTAAGAAAAAACAATACAAATTTTATGTAAGAGAATTAAAACTAAGGCACCTATTGCAATGATTGTCGACAGTCGCAACTCCAAAACTCAAATCCCTTTCAGCAGATGATCAAATGATATTGTATACCATTTTATAAGAGGATAGTTTAAGAAGAGAATCTTTCAGAGCTCTACATTAATAATTACTAGGTCTTTTAACTTGTTCTGTGTTATACACTTGTTCATTAATGTTCAAGTATTATTTATTTAAGTCTAATATTATTATGTTAGGCCTACTTGATTTATTATTGAAATACAGTAATAATATAATATATATTATTCATAATGGTAGATGAATCAACTTCCCAATACCAAACTCCTACAAATAGACTTCATGGATGGAGACTTACTGTGTTGGTGATTATATTGATGATCTTTCAGTTAATACCAGGTTGGGGTATGAACCTTCTGGAATCATTTTTCCCTATCGTTGTAGGAAAGCGTGGCTGGTCTAAGACCCTCATTGGTTCCTTGTTTGCAATTTATCCCCTCGTCCAGGTTATTCTTTACATTGTTTTCCCACATTCCATCACCAACTGGGGATCGCGAATTTCTTTAGGAATATTTGGCGTCATAGGAACGTCATCCCAGCTGCTTTTTGGATTTGTAGAATACATTCCCAACAACACAGGGCATATATTCACATGTTTTTTGCTGCGACTCTAATAGGAATTGGTCTAAACATATGTTACACTTACTCCTACAATTTATTAATGGAATTGATGCCAAACCACAGAAGTTTCTTAGCTGGTATATCTCTTGTACTTGGCACTGCAGGATATGCTATCGCGCCAGTATTTGGATCCTCTTTGTTCGCTTCCCTGGGTTTTGAATATCCATTTATCATATCGAGTTTGATGTTTCTCACTGGAGTCCTTTACTGTTGGTACGAGGCTCCTCCTTACCTTTACGATAGACATGAATCTAATGAGGAACGACCAACATATCTTGGATTGCTGAAGAACACGGCAATTACGATAATATATATTCATCACGTCTATGTTGCGATGATGTTATATTTTGTATTGGCTTATTACTCGGCCTATATCCACTACTACTATCATGTCAATCAATATAATATTGGTTTAACATATATGATACATCCAGTGTGCGAATTTTGTATAGCTGTTACAATAACTCTTTTGATTAAAAAGTTCAATTTCAGGACAATTTACCCAACTGTAATTGGTGTAACGATACTGTTCGGTTTTATGCAGCTAGTAGGGCCGACTGAGATACTTGGTTTACCTCACTCCTTATCCATTTCACTTAGTTCGATGGTCATCATTGGAATGGCAGTTGGGTTAATGCAGATTCCAGCGTTTGAAACACAAACTCGTCTGGCTGTGAGGGTCTGCGGTCGCCCTGACAACATTGATACAAGGGCTGTTCTACAACAAGCTCTTAGAATCTCATTTGCCGTTGGCACTTTACTAGGTGCGCTATTTGGCGGTATTCTAAATGATTATTTCGGATTCCAAATAGCTGCTTCACTTCTTAGTCTAACTATTCTGCCTTTTCTAATCACTCTCATGACTTTATTCGCATGTGGATATGTTGATCAGTAAGATATGTTACGAAATAGGCCACTAATTTGGTGAAGGACATGACGTAGTGTTTATAATGGACAATAAGATAATGATCCACATACTAATAACCATACTGACTTGATTAATTACCCCAATACCCTACTATTTTGAATTTAATTTAACAATTAATTGAATATAGTAATAATAAAGCTGTAATGGGTTACTGCAGAATTTGTAATCAATTTAGAAACAGACTCAAAGCGGGAGGTTTCTGTGAAATTTGCGCCACAGCTCAAGCTTCTTCTAACAGTTCTTCGAACCCGACCGATAGGCCAACATTCGCAATCTCCCATTATTGATAACAGTAGAGCAACCGTGGCAATAGATTCATCTACTCAACCATATTACTATAACAAACTCTTCGCAATCAATATTGCTTATGGAAGAATATGTAGCAGTTGGAATTCGGTGGAAGTTGGCAGAACTCAACTTCCAGTTGTGAGTGACTTTGGAAGTGAATCCAACTTCCTCCCTTTGAGATATTATGTAGGATAGGTACACTTGGGTGGTGTGGGAGAACATTTGTTACTGGTACCATTTGCTTGCATTTATAATATATATTATTCATAATGCTAGATGAATCAACTTCCCTTTACCAAACTCCAACAAAAAGACTTCATGGATGGAGACTTACTGTGTTGGTCATTATATTGATGATCTTTCAGTTAATACCAGGATGGGGTATGAACCTTCTGGAATCATTTTTCCCTATCGTTGTAGGAAAGCGTGGCTGGTCTAAGACCCTCATTGGTTTGTTGTTTGCAATTTATCCCCTCGTCCAGGTTATTCTTTTCATTGTTTTCCCACATTCCATCACCAATTGGGGAACACGAATTTCTTTAGGAATATTTGGCGTCATAGGAACGAAATCCCAGCTGCTTTTTGGATTTGTAGAATACATTCCCAACAACACCGGACATATATTCGCCTGTTTTTTGTTGAGACTGATAATAGGAATTGGTCTAAACATATGTTACACTTACTCCTACAATTTATTAATGGAATTGATGCCAAACCACAGAAGTTTCTTCGCTGGTATATCTCTTGTAATTGGTACTGCAGGATATGGTATCGCACCAGTATTTGGATCCTCTTTGTTCGCTTCCCTGGGTTTTGAATATCCATTTATAATATCAGGTTTGATGTTTCTCACTGGTGTTCTTTACTGTTGGTACGAGGCTCCTCCTTACCTTTACGATAGACATGAATCTAATGAGGAACGACCAACATATCTTGGAATGCTGAAGAACCCGGCAATTACGATAATATATATTCATCACATCTACTGTATCTATTGATGGTGATACATTTTGTATTGGCTTATTACTCGTCATATATTCATTACTACTATCATGTCAATCAATATAATATTGGTTTAGCATCTATAATACATCCTGGGTGCGAAATTTGTATAGCTGTCTTATTTACTATTTTGATTCAAAAGTTCAATTGCAAGACAATTTACCCAACTATAATTGGTGTAACGATACTGTTCGGTTCAATGCAACTAGTAGGGCCGACTGAGATACTTGGTTTACCTCACTCCTTAACCATTTCACTTAGTTCGATGGTCATCATTGGATTGGGAGCCGCAATAATGCAGATTCCAGCGTTTGAAACACAAACTCGCCTGGCTGTGAGGGTCTGCGGTCACCCTGACAACATTGATACAAGGGCTGTTCTACAACAAGCACTTAGAATCTCATTTGCCGTTGGTGCTTCACTAGGTGCGCTATTTGGCGGTATTCGAAATGATTATTTTGGATTCCAAATAGCCGCTTCACTTCTTAGTCTGACTATTCTGCCTTTTATAATCACTCATGACTTTATTCGCATGTGGATATGTTGATCAGTAAGATATGTTACGAAATAGGCTACTAATTTGGTGAAGGATATGGCGTAGTGTTTATAATGGACAATAAGATAATGATCCACATACTAATAGCCATACTGACTTGATTAATTACCCTAATACCCTACTATTTTGAATTTAATTTAACAATTAAGTAATAATAAAGCTAAATGGGTCACTGCAAAATTTGTAATCAATTTAGAAACAGACTCAAAGCGGGAGGTTTCTGTGAAATTTGCGCCGCAGCTCAGGGAGGTTGGTAGAGCCCTTGATGTAGGATACCTGGCCTGGCTGGCGTTGGCGAGGAATGTAGACAAGGCGGACATGGGAGTTGCATTGAATGAAGACGGGGTAGGGAGCAGATTTAGGAATGGCAATGGAGCCGTCCATCGGTTGGAGCTGCATCAGGGGAAACCAAGGCTTGGGGGGGGGGGGTTACATGCAATGGCTGGTTAATTGCGTGGGGTGTAACAAGGAGGGCATCGGAGGCGGAGAGATGAGGTAGTAGTTGCCATGTGAGGGTGTCGCCTGGGCGTATAATGGACGATCGAATGGGAGCGCGTAGAATCTGGGTCGTCATTCGGCGAATGGCGGGTCGAGGATGACCAGTCGGTGGTTACTGAGTAGAACTGCCGTCCACGAACGTTATCAGGGACTGGGTAGGGCGGATACTGATATCGTTTGAGGATAAGAATAGAACACCAGTGAGGAGTGGAATGTTGAGGCCGTCGACAACAAGTTCACACAAGGTAAACAGGAGGTGAACAGGAGTGTGGCATCATGAGAAATTAGGTCGGATTCAGCGCCGTAATCAAGGAAAACCGGGATGGGTTTGCCATTATACAGGAGTGTGGCATCATGAGAAATTAGGTCGCATTCAGCGCCGTAATCAAGGAAAACCGGGATGGGTTTGCCATTATAATGTGCCGTAAAGGTGGGACTCGGGCATACACCGACGATATTAACCATCAGATCAGCGGGTGTACTGGCAACGGAGCTGTCGTCGTCTTCCGGTTGTTCGTATGAAATGTCGTCAATGTCGCACTCGATGTGGACGAGATAGGTTAAAGTAGGATGAGAAATAAAACGCTTGTCAGCAGGGGGAAGGAAGGGACAAGTGCTGAGAAAGTGGTTGATGGGAGTGCGCTTAGTCTGGTAGCAGAGGGGACATTGGCGAACAGGATGAGATGCCCCGCGGGTGGTGGAATTAGGACCGAAACCTGATGAGGTAGAAGGGGTCCTACGCATCTGGGTGTGGAAGGTGCGTACTTCTGTGGCAGTGTGGAGCTCATTGAGAATAGATGACAGCAGGGCCTGGGAGACCTCAGGTTTGATGCTAGCCAGTGTATGGGACTGGAGTTTGGTGCCGTATCGCTGATGAACTAAGCAAGGGAGGTAGCTGATGAGGTAGAAGGGGTCCTACGCATCTGGGCGTGGAAGGTATGTACTTCTGCGGCAGTGTGGAGCTCATTGAGAAGAGATGACAGGGCCTGGGAGACCTCGGGTTTGATGCTACTACTACTAGGATCGGCATGCTGCATTGCAGCTGCATTTTTAAGAATGCTGTGCCGGCTTATCGACAAAATTGCACCGCCACAACTCCCTATCACCCATGACATTTGCTAGATCATCCGCATCTTCAAGGCCAGTGTCCTTTAAGATGCGTCTCAAGAAAGTCATGGGCTGTCCACCATGCTTATTCACTCCATGAGGCTGCCAAAGTACAAGATTATGCACTGGCTGGTCCTCACGGCGAAAGCAATGTCCTGCAAAGCGGAGGCGCTTTTGTTCTAGTGTCAAGCTTGGGGGAACCAATGAGACACCTCCAATGTTATATAGTGTCTGGTTGGAGATGTGTGCATTGTACTTGACACAACTTTAATTTAACTTTAACTTTAAAATTGGACTTGACTTTGATGCTAGCCAGTGTATGGGACTGGAGTTTGGTGCCGTATCGCTGATGAACTAAGCAAGGGAGGTCCAGGTGGATAAGGTGGTGCCAAACGAGTACAACGAAGTTCTCGAGAGATGGAGACAACTCCTCTTTGTCGTTGGGCAGAATCCCATGGTGGGAGATACCGCCATCCCGCTGGAGTAAGTTGTCGTCAATGAAAGGCAGCTAACGGCTGGAAGAGGTCTTCGGGGCATTCCTCATGGAGGAGAGAGATCTCGGAGGAGACGAAATGGGCTCCAGTTGCCTGGAAGCCATATAATGCAGGCGGATGGCCTGCCATATGGAGGGCAAGGAATTGCAGTCCCGAATGATCGAGTTACACGCGATACGGGGGCGTAATTGGCGACCTGGCCGATAATAAGCTCCAGCGCTGTAGTCTTTTGAAAGCGGTACGGCTATCTGCTGGAGCAACGGTGTTCGGGTCGTCAGCGAAGCCGCGGAATGGTACAGCGTGGGTATGGCGCAACCAGGTGGCGCCCAGGGATGTAAATGGTGCAAACTGGGGTTGGAGTGCAAGTGAATAAGTTAGATTGTTGCGCCATACTTGAAAGGAATTGATCGTTTCTGACTTGCTGAGTGGAACCAGTTTGGGGGGTTTCAGAGGGTTGTTAAATGCCATGGTACCGGAAGTAGCTAGCAGAAGTAGAGGCTGAGTGAGTTGGGGTCTGTTTTTGTAGTAACTTGAGGAATGGGAAGCGAAGCACACAGTGACACCATGCCAGAAGTAAGGTAGCCACGCAATAATGAGCGAAGTGAATGAAGTGGGGTAAGTGAGCCACAAGTATAATAACCACTTATTATAGTGCGTAATATATATCAAACACGCAAAGCAGGCAGGTAAACACAACAACAGACCAGTAAGCAGCTCACAGCTGGAAATCACTACGGTACTGTAGTGCAGTACAGTAATCACTGAACCAACTGGTATACCATCAGGCCCACAAACAGACGGACAGGGCCTAAACTGGCTGGCGCAAATTCAATTTTGACTTTTCAGAATATAAAATTGCTTGAAATAATATTAGTTCTCCTAACTATTACTTAACTATGGCCTACCAATTTTAATAAACTAGGCCTATAGTAATTAATTACTGTTCATATATAATATGTCCGTCCTATTGTATAACTCGTACAATACAAAATTATTAAATATATAAATTGTTTGTAAAAAACAATGTCTCTTGGCCTACTGCTGTTATTATTCATAACGATTCATTACTGATTGGAATTTGAATTTTTTTGAGCTCGAGATTTTTTTGAGCTCGAGATTTTTTCCGTGCGTAACTTTCCGTGCATAACGCTGGCATGCAATACTATGCATTTTTTTATTGAAATGTTGATAATTTTGCGATATTCGATAAATATGGAGAAAACATATATATTTATGTTGTGGTAGAAAATTAACCCTCTACCTTGAAAAACCCGAACGATATGAACCAACAAACTTTGGTGTAAGAAATATCACATTTCTTCAGTCCGTGCATAATGAGTAATCCAAATTGTCGACATGCTGCAGCTAGGGGGTCTGCCATCTACGAAGATTTATAATATATATATATATAATATAAGTTTAAATTAAGTAAAGAAAGTTATGGAATATGACTGTAGGGTGTGAGATCAAGTTGTTTTAGTATAATAATATTTTAAGATTTCAAAAAGTGACAACTTATATGATCAATCACTAAAAATTTATTTTTTTATTATTAGCTTTCGATAGCTCTCTCTATCTTTTTCAAATAAACGATATTCTAGAATTAATGCACTACAAATAATAATACTACCCTAGCAACTAATGAGTTTGTTAAATCTGTGAATCTTCAATCTTTATAATTCTTAAGGATTGAAAACATCAAGTCCAAAGTTATTGATCACCGCCTCGTTGAGAACATTCAAACCCATTGGTTGTAAAGTTTCCAACCGGCACTGCCATTCTCCCTCTTTAATTCTGAGTTTTTGTCGGTTCAGTTTTTTGTTTGCTGAGATCGGTAGACAATCAAATGGTGTAATTCTGAAGTGTGCATTGTAAGAATGACCCGAGGTAGTAAAATGTCTGTCGATGGCAGTCGATGGTTTGTCATTAATTATCTTTGTCTTGTAGTTGGCTATCCTAGGCTTTAAGTCCTCTGTTGAACCGATACCAAATAAGTTACATTTAAGGCAAGTCACCACATAAATAACATTTTTAGCATTGCAAGATAAATCATTCTTTATATAAACCCTGTGGCTTTTGTTAGTTGTTGAGCTGACATATTTTAAAGGTAATAATACTTTACACAATAATACTATAATACATAATACATATCGGTTCCTTTCTCTACTCTAACTAATATCCGTGAATAAATTTAAATAATATAACTTTTAATTTCTAATATTGGTGCTTTCAATTAACTACAGTAGATAATTTTCCAAATTCATTTCAGGTGCATATAGGTAGTTTCACTATGTATGTAATTTAATGTATTAGCTAATTTATTAATTATTATTATTATAAATATTGGTGTCCCTACTTTAAAACTAATCCAATTACATTTATTTCCTAACTACAGTACTTTTACCGGTAGTGGCACGTGATTGGCTACTGTCCGGAGCAATACATTGTTTAGGCTGTACCAGGGCCTTCATAAAATAACAGGCCTGAACTGTTTTTGCTCCACCAAAAAACGTCGAAAAGAGAAAGTTGTGGCAAGAGGCACTACGCGAAAATGGTGTAGTGACATTAACTGTTAGTATGGGAGTTTGTGAGAACCATTTCATTCCAAGTAATGTGATTGGAACAGGGCAAAGAAAGCGCCTTCATAGAGATGCAACACCGTTTTCGTGCCGGGGTAATGTGGGAGCAAGCTCAAATTCATTTGCATCAACTGCAGAGAAGAGAAGACTTGTAAATGAGGGTGAAAGACTAGATGCGGAGATCAGAGAGTTTTTGTCAAGTGACATAATAGTGTCCACATCTCAATTCGATGAGGGCGAACTATCTGAACCAAACAAGCTATTCTATAACTTAATCCAAAATAATGAAAATGTCGTTCATCTTTTCGGAGAGCATGGTGAAAGCGAAGCTGGTTCTTTAGTCAGTTTAGACAGCAATGGCATGGTGAAAGTTTTCGTTAACGGTAAGAAAATTACGTTGCCGGGGCACTTGACAAAATGGGAGAAGATCTCTCGATATAGTGAATTGAATAGTGTGTTAACCTTTGCCAAAGAAGTCGAATGGAATGAAATACATAATGCTACAATAGAAAGCGTTGTGAAAGACCTACAGGGACTTTCAGATAAGGTAGTTGATGAAAAGCAAAGTAAGTTATTTCGATTTTGCGCAGATCAAATTGAGTTAAGCTGCACTCCTCCAAATCGAACTAACTGACAATGACTTAACAATTTACCTCGATAAGTCATTTCAATATACTACGATGATTGACAGAGGAAAACTCACTGTTCCTTGTAAGTGGCTTGTATTATATGTTTCACGATGTCTCGCAAGCCTAAAGCTGTTGATGACTGAAGCAAGTACACGAAATAAATTCCTGTCCAGTAAAGCACCACGTGTGGTGATCAGCAGCAAGGACATACAAAATATGAAACACAACAATATCAAATTACAAAAAACGTTATAAATAATATAACGCCATCTAGGGAAGTTTACAGGAAACAACAAAATTGCGCTAGAATAATCCTGACCGCTGATTGGAGGATAACAAAGAGGGATAGATAGGTAGGATAATACCGGTTAGTAAGTAATATATCAAGATATGGTCAGTACAATACAGTACCTACAGTAGTAGTTTAGATTCGTGTTTCTTTTTGGATGTCTGACATCTGATTGTCTGACGTATGTACCGATGTATTTTGATTTATCTGTTTTGATTAGATTTATCTGCAGTATTATGTTCTGATGTTATGAACTAACAAACTAATCGTTTTAGCCAGCCTGCCAGTTAACGGCAGATTTTCTTCAGGGAAACCAGAAAAACTAAGTGGTAGATTGCCACGGAACCCGGGTTTGACCTTATCCTGTTATCCAGCTTTCACATTTGGGGGCTTGTCCGGGAGGATTTTTTTTTCTTCCTGGTTACTGCTGCTGGTTATAGACTTGTTACTTGTACCGTCAGACCGTTGGGCGTAGATATCGATTGTTGGTTATCGGTAAACTGGCTGACTTTGGACTTGTACCGGTAGGTACCGGTAATATCAAGCATTCAGACAGTCAGCGAGTCAGGGTATGACAGACGTTTTTGGATTCGAGAACGATAGCGATAGTACCGGTAGTAGATGCGGAGAGTCTGACCAAACGCAAATAGCCGTTGGTCCGAGAGAAGAATCAAGTTGGACGGACATAAACTTAAATAGTCCGGCGGTTGTCGTTCCTGGTTCCGGTTGCGACCGTCCTAGATATTCTGAAACGCAGTCTCACGGTTGGAATCGGTTTCCTGCAGTACCGGTACCAGGAGAAGGGGACGATTACATACATCCTAATAGAGAGCAGCAAGGTACCGATACCTGTATACAGCTTGAACGCGACGCACCGATAATGGCGGATATCAGGAAGGAACCGGAAATATTCGACGGGCGTGGAGATGTTGATTCCTGGGTTAGTGCATTACAGCGATTGGGACGTCTTCGAAGATGGAATTACGTGATGATGGGAAGGGTTGCTTCCGTTTATGTGTCAGGTACCGCGGCTCGCGTAATAGAAGAATTACCTAATGAACAACAAGTCGATTTTGATAGCGTAGTAGCCGCTCTGCGAGCTAGATTTAGGCCTTTACCCCCCGAGGTTATATGTAGTAAGCTGTTAGATTGTAGGCTAGGAATAAATGAAACTATAGAGGAGTATGTAGATAAACTCCAGAAATGGGGACAGCAAGCCTGGGTAGATATGAATGGTGCGCAACGAGATCGGTTATTACTTACAGTTTTTTACAGAGGCATACCCTCTGATTTGGCTTTTAGGATTAGAAACAGCCATCCGCAATCGTTTGACGAGGCTGTACGTATGGCGCGTAATGAAGAAATTTATTTAGCGGAGGCGAACCATTTAAATTACGGAGATCAAGCTGGACGTATTGATCGAAATACCGGTATTGATTCAAATAGGCCAAAGCATACCTTTTTGCAGGAAAGTGGTGTACATGGATATGTAAACAATACGGCGAGTTTTAATAGAAATTCTACTGTACCGAGTAGACCGGTTACCGTTGATCCAAAAATAAATAAATTAGAAAGTGAGATACAAGAATTACGGAAACAAATTTCCGGTATGCAGTGCCAGCCAGCTCCTGTACGTCCGTTTACTGCATGGAATAAGAGTAGAACAGATTCTGGTCCAAACCATTCTGATAGGAGTAGTGATACATTAGCCTACAGTAGTGGTAGACCTGTAGATAGCCCTTATTTGACTGAGCCAAGTAGGTCAATTATTCAAAGTGAACATTTTCAGGGAAGTAATAATATGACACCCCGTAGGAATGTAACATGTTTTAACTGCAATGAATTTGGCCATTACAGTACCCAATGTCCCCAGCCGTTTGCTTCCCGTAATGTTCAGCCACGGAGAGATATTGTTTGTTTTAATTGTAACGAGTCTGGACATTACAGTACCCATTGCCCAAGATCTCAAACATCCCGATTTAATAGATCGAGTGACGATGTGAGACGTACTTATCCATACAGACCGAGACCTTCCCCACTTAGTACTGCTAGCAATATGTGTCAGCCATCCCAATATGTGCCACACCCTACTCCACCGCCCAGTAGGTTTAGTACGGATGCTGGTACACCGGCTTCGAGTTTTGAAAATAATCACATACGGTATACAACGCATACGAATCGCGATTGGTACATACCTGTACATATAGGACGTACAAAGATGGTTGGTTTGGTAGATAGCGGTTCAGATTTTACTATAATGGATATACGTAAATTACCAAAGGATTGTGAACTGGGAGCCAGTAGTATACCATCTATTAAGGGTGTAGGAGGGTTAATGCCAGTATTAGGTGAAGTGCATCTACCGATTGTTATTACGTCAGACTTTAAAGTAGACATATTAGTGTATATTGGCGACTTACAGAAAATTGATGGTTCTGAAATTATTTTTGGTAAAGATTTTATCTACCAAGCCTGTACCTCGTTTGATTTAGTAAAGCAATGTATGATTTTACGGAATAACGAGTGTGTTTATTTTTGTAGTCCACCGACTCAGGTTATATCTAACTCAACCACAGAACACTATACTCGCCGTATAATTATGTCAGAAAAGAGGGTTACTATACCACCAGATTCACAGGCATATATTACAGGTTGTTTGAAGGGAAAGGGAAGTAATTGTAGCTTCCCAGCAGGACCAGTTTATATTGAACCTCTGTATCAGTCGAATACTCAAACCCTACTAGCACGTTGTATAATAGATCCAATTGATAGAGAACGTGTTACATTACAAGTTTTAAACCCAAACAATTCACCAGTTACTGTTTTTAAGAACCAGAAGGTAGCATCATACTGTGACGTCACTAATTATACCTTGCGTACTTTAGAAAGTAGGGCTATCAGTACAGATAGTGTAGTTAATGATGTCAATGGTAAACAGATATTTTTACGTGAAGAATTAAAATTAGACCATTTAGACTCTGATAAACAAGCTGATGTATTGGACATTGTTGGACAGAATCCCCATTCATTTTCTTACAATGATTATGACATAGGACGGACTACACTGTTACAACATTCTATACCTTTGAAACCTGATGCTAAACCGATACATGTAAAGCCTTATCCAATACCTGTAGCCATACGTCCAGAACTGAGAGAACGGTTAAGTAATTTACAACGTGTAGGAGTTATACAGCCGAGTACCAGTGAATGGTCTTCTCCTCTTATTATTGTTAAGGCACCTAATAAGCCATGGCGCTTAGCTATAGACTATAGGGGACTTAATTCAGTAGCGGTTCCTCAATTTTGGCCATTACCTAATATTGATTACATGTTAGCAGAAGTTGGTGCTGCCAGACCAGAATATTTCAGTGCTTTGGATTTTAAATCCATGTTTTGGCAAGTAGAGATTAATCCGGAGGATTATGCGAAGACCGCCTTTCATACTCAGTGGGGAAACTTTGAGTTTCGTAGAATGCCGTTTGGGCTTCAGTCATCACCCAGTACGTGTCAGAGATTAATGCAACTAGGATTAGAAGGGATAGAATGTGCTTTAGTGTACATGGATGACCTGATATTGTATTCTAGAACGTGGGAACAGCACATAGAACTCATAGATATAGTACTACGGCGTATAAGTGAGTTAGGTCTCAAATTGAAACCATCTAAATGTTGTTTTGGAGCGAGTTCAATACACTTCCTAGGACACATTATTGATCGGGATGGTATACATACTGACCCTAAGAAAATAAGTACGATGGTCGATTTCCCCAGACCTACTTGTGTGAAGGACTTACAGAGTTTTCTGGGGCTGTGTGGATACTACAGGAAGTTTGTGAGAGATTATGGCAAATTAGTATAACCATTGTATGGCCTAACTAAAGTAGGAGTGCCGTTTTACTGGAATGCAGATTGTGAACAAGCTTTTCTAGAACTCAAGAATCGACTCGTTTCATCGCCAATTTTATCCCACCCTGACTTTGAACGAGAGTTTACCTTAGAAACTGATGCCAGTGGATCTGGACTTGGCGCGATACTTTGCCAAGACGATAAGGTTATAGCTTATGCTTCGCGTTCCCTGACTTGTGCTGAAGCTAAGTGGTCGATTACGGAATTAGAGGGATTAGCAGTAGTTTGGGCCGTAGCTAAGTTTCGTTTTTATTTATTGGGTCGGCATTTTAAAGTGATTTCAGATCATAACCCCCTGCGATGCTTGTCTTGGGTTGGTGTCAATCGCCATATTACGGGTCGTCTCCAAAGGTGGGCACTGAAACTGTCAGAATACGATTATACTTTTATTTATAAACCCGGAAAGTTTAACAGGGCTGATTGCTTATCCCGAATAAAAGTCGAACATCCTCTAGATACGACTAACACTGTAAACAATCACAGTAACGAACTCGATGTTGAACCATTTTGTTTAATTAATGTTCCTGTAATAAACCCTGTAGACTCTACAGACGTGACTGGAGAGACAGACATTTTGATGAATAACCAATCTAATGTATTGAGTGTAGATACCGATGAACTACAAGGTCTTGCAGACTTATTTAGTTGCAATGGAACGGATTCGAAGGTTTGTAACCATGACTACCAGGATAAACAGAGTTCAGTAGCAAATGACGATGATGGATGTTCATCTTACCGTGCTCGAGACACCCCAATACATGTAGATAGTTTCGCAGACGTTCAGTCTTCCTTACCTGTGTTACCTAGCAATGTGGAGTTTTGTAGTTTGTCCAGACTACGTAAACTGCAGTTGGAAGATTCAAATATTAAGGTGATGGTAGAATATTTACAAACGGGAAATAAACCAGAATTTAATCGTAAGCTCTCTGAGTGTAAGAATATGGTAAAGTTACATACACAATATGTATTAGTAGATGGTATTCTATGTCACGTCTCGGATTGTAAGACAAATAAGACAATACAAGTAGTAGTACCTAAGTTACTACGTAGACAGGTACTACTTCAGTTCCATGACCTCAGGTCACACTTAGGAATTAATAAAACGTTGAATGACATTAAAGTAAAATTTTATTGGGTAAATCTCCGGGATGATGTAGCGCGGTACATACATAGTTGTGATTCTTGTCAACGACGTAAAGGATCTACTAATATTCAACCATTAACTAGTTTACCAGCCCCCACCCGAGTTATGGAAAGATTATCTATTGATATCGTGAAAGGGTTTCCCACTAGTCCAACTGGTAATAAACTTGTTTTCACTATTACAGAACATTTAACCCGATATGTTGAACTATTACCTGTCCCTGACGAACAGGCTGAAACTTTAGCACGGGAATTGGTAAATAAAATATTTTGTGTATACGGTGCAGCTGAGATTATTTTATCGGATAGAGGTCCAAGTTTTACTTCGTCACTTTTCTCGGAACTGGAAAAAATATTTGGCATTGTTCGTGTGTTAACTTCAGCGTACCACCCACAATGCAATGGTCTTACTGAAAGGGTCAACCAATCCATGTGTAATATGTTAGCACTGACAGTTCGTAACCATGACAACTGGGAAGAAATGCTTCCCCTAGTACAATTTAATTATAACACTAGCGTACATTCTAGTATAGGGATGGCACCATTTACGTTGATGTTTGGTAGGGAGGCTCGTCTACCAATAGATACTCGTATTGAGCGGCCTTATAGTTTGTTGGCTGACACAGCGACATACCCTGACGAATTACGTAAGAACTTACAAAATGCCCACAAGTTAGTTAGAGAACAACTAAGTAAAGCACAGAATAAACAAAAACGCCTCCACGATCGTAAAGTGAAACAAAATTTGCAATCATTTGTGACAGGCGATAAAGTATTGTATTTTGATCGACGCGTTAAGCGCAAGAATAATAAGTTGCGGTTCCGTTTTACCGGACCCTATGTAGTGCTCCGTAAGCGTTCGCAGTTTTCATATGAATTACGTCCTGTACGGAAACGAGTTACACCACGAACTCCAGTGTTGGTAGTGAACGCGAAAGATTTAAAGTTATATCAAGTGCGTTCATCCGCTTGTGAAAGTAATAACCCTTCTATGTCCAATGGACAAAGTGATGTCGGCACACCTTAGTGTACAGTAGTACATACAGTAAGGTATAAGTATATACAGTAGAACAGTGACTGATGATATTTACATAAACCAACAAACTATATGCAATATGCACTACCGTATGCAGTTTAGATCCTACTAAACATTTTGTAGGTTATTATTGCACGGTCAGTATATTATTATTGGTATGTATACTTGTTACTATTTAGATTAGACATATTTAGTGTTTTGTTTTATGAATGTAAATTAAACTATACATTTTTGCTGTTCCCATTTCACCCTCTTTGTTGTCGCAGAAAAATAACTATTTAGCGGAACCGAATCCTCTAATCTCATTTGGTAGTAAATGTGGTGTTGTTTTACATTTGAATAAATGTACAGTATGTATTTTATTTTTGGATACCATAAGTTTATTGATATGTTTATTCATTCTGTAGAGACTTATTTTGTTTCTGTTTATTTCATAGAAAACTCGCCAATTGGCTATTTTGCTTGCTTTGGGCGCCAAAGGAGGTCTTGAAGGTCTGTTGTATATTATTAGCCTATTGGTTATTAACTTTTTTATTAAATAATATTTGCCTATTGGCTATCATTTTGCATTGCATGTATTAATTGTTGTCTAATGACTGTCTTATTCAGTAAATTTAATTGCCTATTGGCTAAGCTACTGTAGCTGAAATTAATAACTACTTAGTACATATTGCAGTTGGTATTGGCAACTGGTAGTTGGAATGGGAATTCACATTTCCTGTACATGAATAAAGTGTACCAAGTGCGTTGGATTTTAACTAATTCTATATTCATATATTTTGTAGGTATTTTTACATTATTATTGTGCTGTTTTTATTTAGATTCGGTTCTGCAAAATATTTTTATCAAACCACTCGGGACGAGTGGTTTCCTTTCGTGGGGGGGATTTGTGGTGATCAGCAGCAAGGACATACAAAATATGAAACACAACAATATCAAATTACAAAAAACGTTATAAATAATATAACGCCATCTAGGGAAGTTTACAGGAAACAACAAAATTGCGCTAGAATAATCCTGACCGCTGATTGGAGGATAACAAAGAGGGATAGATAGGTAGGATAATACCGGTTAGTAAGTAATATATCAAGATATGGTCAGTACAATACAGTACCTACAGTAGTAGTTTAGATTCGTGTTTCTTTTTGGATGTCTGACATCTGATTGTCTGACGTATGTACCGATGTATTTTGATTTATCTGTTTTGATTAGATTTATCTGCAGTATTATGTTCTGATGTTATGAACTAACAAACTAATCGTTTTAGCCAGCCTGCCAGTTAACGGCAGATTTTCTTCAGGGAAACCAGAAAAACTAAGTGGTAGATTGCCACGGAACCCGGGTTTGACCTTATCCTGTTATCCAGCTTTCACACACGGAAATTATTAGTTGCATTATTTGGACAGCTGCTCGGCATGTCAAAGTGTAAAAGTGGTCACAAAATGGGTGAGGGAACATCGTTGCAGCGCCGGCTGTCTAATATTCTTCTCAATAATTTCAGAAAAAACGTCGCAAACGAATCAACAAAACGGAAAAAGCAGATAGCTGACGACAAAAAACTCAAAAAGTTGAAAAGTGTTGGATGATGGAACTATTTACGTCAACATTTTACAAACATGATCGAAATACTAATTCTTTTTGTATAATTTATCTATGAAACGCAATCTTTAATTTCAGTTCAGAAAATAAAGTAAATGTTTAATTAATCATTCACGTAATATCAATAAATTATTATCAGATATTAATGGTATCATCAATAAAAAGTTAGCTTACTTTATAACGAAATGGCTTTATATATATAGATAGATATAGATATATAGATAGATATAGATGTATAGGCTACTGTAAATAGCTTACAGATAACGAAAAAGAGCCCTTACTTACCCGTTGCTAGGGCGAAAGTCATACCCGATATAGTTGGGTGGGTGTTGGTCACATAGCCCCAAACTTGTTAGTTCAGCCGTTGCTAAGGAGAAAATCTATGTTGCTATGGTAACTGACTTAAAAATGTGTCCATTAAACTCCCCATACACGATATAGTACTGATTTCTATTGATCCAATGGCCACAAAGTTGTTTGTTTACCCATTGCTAAGGAGAAAGTCACTGTTGCTATGGTAACTGTGACTTAAAAATGTGTCCATTAAATTCCCCATACACGATATAGTACTGATATGTGTTGGTCCCATGATCATAGAGTGAAATGAAGTAACACTTCCTACTTGGCCTCTTATTTTTTTGAGGGCAGCTCTGTGTCCAGGCCTGTTATTTTATGAAGGCCCTGGCTGTACCGGTACCGGTCACTGTTCTGTATTTTGCAGTTGTGCCTGTATAAATTCAAATTTCTGTTTTATTTTATTCTAATAATCGCCTGAAGAAGGGTTTAGGCCCGAAAGGCCTCGCGAATAATAATAATACAAAACGTTTTTATTGCTGGGGGAGACCCTCTAACTATCCTTAACATATTATAAATCTTCGTTCATAATGAAACTTTTCTTCGCAAATATCTGGAAATCATCCAGTTGTGATCCAGTTTTTTGTTGATCACCTTACAGATGTCCTAATTTAACACTATTAAATGTATGCACATGTCAAAAAATTTGCAGGCATAATATCAAAATTTTGAGTCTAAAACCTTCAAAACGTACGTGCGTCAAATGGTTTTTCAATAATGACCATTTGTTCTTACAAGACAAGATTCCAGCACAATCTGCTCACAACATAAAAAATTAAAGTATTACTTATTCAATTATTATAATATTAAATTTCAAGTATTTTACTAAATTATAAGTAACGTGATACAAATATGCACAAAAATACTGCAATAGTTGATTTAAATATTATTAAAGACACGATTAAATTGTACAAAAGTTCAACAAAACTATTATATTCTTAAATACGGTTGGTGCGCGAAAAAATTGTTGGGCTAGAAACAATCGAATAAGGGGTAACAGGGTGCCCTAAATAGAGTGGCGGGGTGTGTTTTTGTAAAAACACGAGGAAACGGTCTAAATGGCGGGTTTGAGTAAGTGCGGGAAGCCAAATTTGAAAATCGGCTGGGTTTGGATGCTACATATATGACGTCATTCATTACGCAGTGCTCTGATAAATTTTTATCTTGGTTTCTATGAGATTTTCGATCGATTCAAATACATATTAAATCTCAATCATTTCACACGTGGCTTATATTAATTGAAAGCGGAAAGTCTTGCGCGTTTTTCGACACTAGAATTAATTAAATTCATGTTGACATAATGTTGTTTCGAGCAGTATTTCCAGCAGCAATACTGCATTCCAAGCTGTTTGAGTATGGTCTGACGGTAAGACCTACAGATTATTAAATTTAATATAACACTTTTATTATATAAACTTATTATATAATACTTTTAATACCGTCAGCCGGTACTATAATACAGTAATAATTGGGGGTAGGCTACACTTGGATATTAAAAAATGTCGCCAGTAAACCCAACTTAATGAAGTAAAGCTGCAATACTCAGATACTGCAATAGGCTGATAGGGCTGAGTCAAACGCTGACCGGTAGGCAAGGAAGTGCTGCCTACCGGTCCAATAGGCTGATAGGGCTGAGTCAAACGCTGACCGGTAGGCAAGGAAGTGCTGCCTACCCGCCCAATAGGCTGATAGGGCTGAGTCAAACGCTGACCGGTAGGCAAGGAAGTGCTGCCTACCCGCCCAATAGGCTGATAGGGCTGAGTCAAACGCTGACCGGTAGGCAAGGAAGTGCTGCCTACCCGCCCAATAGGCTGATAGGGCTGAGTCAAACGCTGACCGGTAGGCAAGGAAGTGCTGCCTACCCGCCCAATAGGCTGATAGGGCTGAGTCAAACGCTGACCGGTAGGCAAGGAAGTGCTGCCTACCCGCCCAATAGGCTGATAGGGCTGAGTCAAACGCTGACCGGTAGGCAAGGAAGTGCTGCCTACCCGCCCAATAGGCTGATAGGGCTGAGTCAAACGCTGATCGGTAGGCACGGAAGTGCAGCCTACCCGTCAGGAAATCTGTCGAGTTTGCAATTGTGAACAGCATTTTAACAATCTTCCTCGTTGTGAATTCAATTAATCGTAATCTCAAAAGACGCGCAAGACTCTCCGCTTTCAATTAATATACGCCACGTGTGAAATGATTAAGAATGAAATTTTGATTTTGAATTGATTGATGACTGGAATCGCCACTCGATTCATGGCACCACCTTGTTACCCCTTATTCAATTGTTTCTAGCCCAACAATTTTTTCGCGCTCCATCCCTGTTTATTGATACTTTTTATTCGTATATATCCCACTTTTGGGAGAGAAAGTAAGCCGGTATAGGATTCCATGTATTTCATTTTATTAACGGAGAAAAAGTTAAATATGGAAAGGCGAAAATATTCTTGGTGGAATTTCTTAAATTGTATTACTTTAGCAAAATCGATGCATTCAAAAGTCATTAGTGTCTGTAAGGCGCACTCCAAAACGGAACTCAATATCCAATTATTGGTGTGATGTACAGACTACTAAACTTTAGTTTAAGACGCCTTGGCTGCACTATGCTCTACTTACGTAATAAATATTCCATAACATTTCGTTAGTTAAAATTGAGTAATGCGACATTTAAGAGTACAATAATTTATTTGAATAGCAGAAACTTAGAAAGCAAAGTTGAAAACAGATCGTTCAATTTATTAACATTATTTCTTTCTATAAGAGAATAATTAATAATACAAAATATAAAAATAATACATAATCCAGCACTGAAAACGTGCTATTATAAGATTACAATTCCATATTACATGGAGAAAAAATTTCTTTCAATAGTTTTCATAAACATGTAGTTAATCAGGAAATAGTATCTGTATAGTGAACATATTTGGGACTTTTGTGTTTTCGACCGCAATTGAAACTATAATGTAATTTAATTCGCCACTGCCGGGAATTGAACCAATCAGTGTTTTTACCAATAACCGTTTCAGGAGACCGCTATTACAATTCCAATGACTAACAATTTTATTTCACTTTCGTGGCGAACTCTTTATTAATCCCGCTAGCGCTCGGTAAATAAATTATATTTAATAGTATTAAATTATATTTAATAGTATTAAATTATATTTAATAGTATTAAATTATATTTAATCGTATTAAATTATATTTAATAGTATTAAATCATATTTAATAGTATTAAATTATATTTAATAATTTTTTTGCTACATATTTTAATGCTAAATTAATTTTTTTGTTAGTAACATTCTAATATATAGCCTCACATTAATTCAATATTCAAACCAGTTAAATTACAGTTAAAAATAAAAATACAGTTAAAAATACATTTAAATCAAGTTTAAATCATAAGTCATAAAATCTAAATTTCACATGTTTTTTCCCATGTAAAAATTCCAGATAGGGGGGAAACTGGACGCAATAAAAATTCATCCCTCTCCAGGGGAAATTCGACGCAAATAACCGCTAATTACTCTCAAAAATAAAACTGTAACCTGTTCTATTGTGTTTAGTTTATTGTTTTGGTTACAATGTCGTGCCACTGTAACCTGCACCTTTCCCTAAATTTAGAATTTAACATTGAGGCGGGATATTAATTTGCCAAGATGGGATTTGCGTCGAGTTTCCCAATAAATAATTATATTAACGGAATACAACGTCATTAATTTATGTTCATACGAGATTTTTACGACTTCAAAACTTTACAAAGGAATAAATTGCCAGTATAACCTGAGCTGAGGTAACCGCGAACATTGTAAATATTAATTAAATTATTTTTAATAAGAGCTCTAATTTTTATATAATTACCTGAGCATAGAAAATTCTTATAAATGCAATTAGAATTAATAAAACATTGCTGGAATTTTTTTATAATTTTCACTATAAATAATTAATAATAAATTCACAAAAAAAAACTGCAATAAATAGTAAACACAATAATTATGAATCATAAAACAATTTGGTTTATAACTTAACCGCGGAAATTAAAAATAGAAGCTAAATCGGTTGGCAGGCCAATCCATCAACAGTACAGACACGTTCGTGGGGCGTCGCGCAGCACGCTGAGTTCGTTGAGCAAGTTCGAAACAAGTTCGAGAGGTATTTGCCCGTAACTTTCGAAAATATTGGAACTTTTTCTCTAGTATGCCCCTACTAAATTTGGTTGAAAATGGTTAAAATCTTTAAAAGTTATTTACGAATGCGTTTTTCCTCAAAGACAGACAGACAAACGGACATAAAATTTTGCCCTATTTACTAATTATAATTGTGTGCTCAGGCTCGTCACCCTGACTGCGTGGCTCGCCCCACAGTTACTGATTTGTAGTTCCAGATTTAAACACATTTTGGATGAATTTCACATAAAAACAAACACGGCTATGAACAACACTGTGGAAAAATATAAATCGAGATGGGATGGGCCGTACTTAAAGCCCTGATTAATTAATTAAACACTGTGCAGCTGATTAATTAATTAAACACTGTGCAGCTGATTAATTAATTAAGCACTGTGCAGCTGATTAATTAATTAAGCACTGTGCAGCTGATTAATTAATTAAGCACTGTGCAGCTGATTAATTAATTAAGCACTGTGCAGCTGATTAATTAATTAAGCACTGTGCAGCTGATTAATTAATTAAGCACTGTGCAGCTGATTAATTAATTAAGCACTGTGCAGCTGATTAATTAATTAAGCACTGTGCAGCTGATTAATTAATTAAGCACTGTGCAGCTGATTAATTAATTAAGCACTGTGCAGCTGATTAATTAATTAAGCACTGTGCAGCTGATTAATTAATTAAGCACTGTGCAGCTGATTAATTAATTAAGCACTGTGCAGCTGATTAATTAATTAAGCACTGTGCAGCTGATTAATTAATTAAGCACTGTGCAGCTGATTAATTAATTAAGCACTGTGCAGCTGATTAATTAATTAAGCACTGTGCAGCTGATTAATTAATTAAGCACTGTGCAGCTGATTAATTAATTAAGCACTGTGCAGCTGATTAATTAATTAAGCACTGTGCAGCTGATTAATTAATTAAACACTGTGCAGCTGATTAATTAATTAAGCACTGTGCAGCTGATTAATTAATTAAGCACTGTGCAGCTGATTAATTAATTAAACACTGTGCAGCTGATTAATTAATGATGCAGCTGATAAATTAAACACTGCAGCTAACACTGCCTTTCTGCTCAGAAGTTTTGTTAACCATTTATCCGTTTATTTGACCGTCTTATAAGTTTAGCACCAAATAAAATAATGACCGGCCATGTTTTATGTTACAAACAGTAATATCAAGCGAAATAATTAGTTTTTAGCACCACGTCAAAAAAGTGAAATATAGTTTACAAAAGCAATAATACAAACCACGTGCAGCTGTTTATGGGAATGGCGACAAAGCTAAGACCTCTACGAACATTTTTTACATTTCACGAAGCCGCATATTGTGACTATTTATTAATAGAAATTACTCATAAAAAAATTGCGCGATTTCTCCAAAAAATGTTTTGAATTCACTGGATTAGTAGACTGCCGCTACTATTTTGCATAATTCAGCACACGGCATAGTCTACTCGTCTACCACTTCCATATCATAAGATGGAAATAAATTCTGATAATTTAACCAAATTTAAAGCTTCAAATTAAATTACTAAGTTAAGAAGCCCCATACAGTACGTAACAAAACTACATTTATATTTTATTTATATTATAAAATTAATCATAATTACTAAGACTGCAACATATATAACACTGCATTATCATAGAAGACATTCATTAATTGTAAATGTTATTCATGATTTATAAAGTAAGTACTAAAATGTTGAATATACAAATAGGAATCCGATCCCCAAATATATTCACCAATAAATCACATTTTAAGTAGACTACAGTTGAAATACCGACGTGCTAACTAAATAGCGTACGCACCGGGTTTAGGGTCGCTGTGCACTGTCGGCACACTAAATGGTTCCGTCCACATCCGCCTGAGGTCGCCCTTGGCGTAGGCCATTATTATAAGGGGGAGGAGTGTAAAAGGGACGAGATATAGCAGGGCCGGCTGCGCCGACTTCGATAACTCGCTGCAGACAGTGGCCGTAATCAGTCCCAAGCAATAGCCAATCAGAGAGCAGTGGAAGTACCTAATCCTGGATATTGCACTTGTTGGAGGGACGACCGTTGATTGGTCGGTTCCCAACGTGGAATTATCCAATGAGGTTTCGCGTTTTTGGCGGTCGTAACGGAATAAGAAACACAGTAGAAGCCCCGGCATTACAATATCCCCCAGACCCAGCATATTGTAGTGGCCGGCGTTGTTAAAACTAGAAAATATAACAGAACCTGAATAAGATTAAGGAGGGGGGGGGGGGTATATATTATACGTAGATCATTATACGGTGCATCATTAGTCGTAGAAGTTGCTTTACTTACTAACGCGTTACTGCGACGGTCCATGTGGCTCCTAATCTTGATTTTCTCAGAGTTTCCGTTTCACTAAATCGGCCAATGTTACTGTTACATCACTACAATGCCAGACCAGTTTAGTACAGAGCGTCCTCAATCGAATCGATCCATCAACACTCGTTACCCATTACAGTTACGAAAAGTGAACAGTAAGTAAAATATTACCAGACAGTACCCACGGGTTGGTCTGTAAACGAACCTGGGAAACACTAATTTAGCCGGTAGACTCAGTTTGGGGCTGTCCCTCATTACCCCACGGAGGTTGAGTTTCTGTGCGAGAAAACCCAGAGGATTGGCGGCTTGGCGGGTCGCCACTCGAACCATAACGTTCGTCTTAAATACATATGAAGAAAAAAATACCTGTGGAAAAAATTCATTAAAGCGTGCAGGCAATAATAATTGATTCGATAACAATAAATCAATCAGATACGAAAAACAATTTTTTTTTCTTAGAAATCGATGGGTTTTTTATGATTAACATTAATTTTGAGAAAAAAAAGCCATGAAAAAAGACAGAAGGCGGACATTAGCTAACTCAACAAGCAACAAAACAACGATAAAGTAGTCAATCACCAATATTAGCTAATAAAATAAGCTAATCTATAAGCGAATCTTACCCAGAATATATCGTAGATTAGAAGACCAAATAGTAACAGCGTCGATACTTTAAGACTTGGTAGACGGACATAAGCGATCATGGTCACACAAAGGCCAGTAGCCAAAGCTGCAAATGGAATAGTATGTACCACCACCACACAGCTAATTAATAAAGAAGTTACAAAATCACAAAGAATAAAGGCGGAACTAGAAAACAAAAAGGAGATACTACCGACCGACTCGGAACTGCAATATATTGTGTATAATAACTATAACCCTCACCCCTCACTATAGTTCTAATAATACAGTTGGCCCACATTATCCAAGCGCGACCAGTTTCGGACACTGTCTGCACAGGGCCAGACACATTCCTGCTCATTTATTCAAATAATTTAGAACGGGAGTGTTTATTGATACCGGCAGTGTATGCGGACTGGAAGCTGCAGAGCTTTTAGGGTAATCCTATATGTTATGTTGGACAATACCTTTATACCGGTACATTGTTTGGTGTATTTGTTATTGTTTTTACATAATGTATAAATAAATCTATATCTGGATTACTTATCCGTGTCAGTGTGTCAGACAGTCAGGACGATTATGCGAGTAAATACGGTACATTATTTTCTCTCTCTGACAACGCCGCTCCCGTTCCTCACGGCCTAAGATAAGTTACAGTGGAACGTGGGGAGTGAAGGAAGTTAGTAAGGGGAGAAGATTATTGTAGCCAGCTGTTAGTGTTCTACGTAGTACGACACGTACCGTCCATAAGCAACCAATGACCAGTAAGAACCCAGACTAAAACAATGCCCGACGACATAAGAAACGACAGCATCTCCGCGGGTGTGTGTCTCCCTAGATAGCCCAAGGAAACCTTCTGCTGATTGGATGTTACCATCGTAACAATCCGTTGGCATAGTGGTAGCAGTAGAAACGCAAATGCTAAAGTGGCTAACCCTGGAATAAAATTTAAAATCATGACAACAAAAAGGAGTATACAATTAGTTTCATTATAGACATTATACAAAAATAGAACTGGACGCGAATAGTTTTTTGATACAATATAAATCCATGTCAACCACATTTCATGGTTTGATTTCAATAAATCGAATCAACTTATTTTATCCGGGGTTCGGGGTTCGAGCAGAACAGAACACATGTCTATTTTAAGCCATAAGATATTCTTATAATTGTTTTAAGAAATTGCTAATAAATTGATACAAGACCAAAGAGAACTCGTAGAGCGCACCTAAATAAAAATGTTAAATAACACATACACAAACATGAACAGAAGTTTAAATACAGGCAAAACGGAAATATCATTTTGATACAAATATATATATAATAATTAATTAACAATAAGATGGTAGTAATTGGGCAGATATTATGTGACAATAATAAAAATAATTAATTTACATGATGATGTATAATAGTAAAAAGCACAACGAATTATTTAATATACAATATGTTGTATTTCCTATATGCTATACAGTATGATGTCAATATGTATGAAAAAATATTTTAACGTTTATAATATAAAAGTTCGTGTGGCCCTGTGCGGATGCGAATGTCTTGTGCCAAACTCCGTACCGGTACCAACACATTCACACTACAATTATATGAATGTAACCCAAACTAACCAGCAATAATAATAGCAAATATCATCTGTAAGTGATCGAAGAATAGGAACATGATAAGCAGAGAAAGAGACGCACCCAGAGGCAATAGTAGTGCGTGGGAAAGGTTGAGGGTATGGACTCCGAAACCTACAGAGAACACAATATAAACCTGTTAAATGTATTGGAAAGGTTGAGGGAATGGACACAAAAACCTATAAACACACACAGACACACCAACTCTACAGCTCTTACCATCCTGGGTTTCTTTAACATCTTCTACTTGGGTATCCACTCCCGTAGATCTAAACGAACCGTATACTATTAACGCCATTGCTATGGCAACTGTAGATACTCTGGATACATCCACAACGGAATACAACCTGTAATAATTCCAGAATTTAGGAATACGGCTAAATATACGGACTTATTCTATCAGTAGGCCCTATTCCCTATTTAATATTCATGTCGTGTCAGTATGTATGTAGGTGTAGGAGGCGTATGTAACTGCGGTAGTTCTAATGTAGTAATTAAATAAAGCTGTTATAGCTTTCTCATTTTTTCCATTTCTGAACAACTTATTATAATATAATGTAGTACCGGTAATATAATGCAGTGTTTCTGTTCTGACAACATTACACACGAGAAACTTTTAAAATATTGTGATTATCTATATTAATATTTACATTATAAAGATTTGGCCTAATATTTACACAGAACAGCATACAGTTAGGGTAGGTTTCTTAAATATGAAGTTTTTTTTCTTCCTATATAGGAAAAAGTGCTTCCTATATAGGAAATTTTTGCCATTTTTCTGAACATTTTCTTCGTTATCTTTTTAAATAAATTTTAGCGGCATATTTGAATTCCTGGTTATTGGAGGATAATCTATACTACGTTTGTTGTGAAAACTAGAAAAAAAAACTATCTGTGCGTTCGCTTTCTATAGCCATTTGAAAAACGTTACTTTTTCCGAGAATTTCTTATATTGGAAATATTTTTTGGACATCCTATTTAGGAGTTTAACTTATTTCTTATTTAAAATATTTGATGTCTTAATTTTTCTTAATTAAGAAAAATTATGACTTGCCAATTCAATTTAAGACAATATTATTAATGTAGAGTGCGATAAAATACTGTAAACTTCGGAGCGCGAACTTTGTTCCTCATCATCATCATGTCTTGTGCTGCTAAGTCTTGTGGATATTGTATCGTCTTGGTTTGTTAGTAGTAGGGTCTTGGCCGGCTCTGCGACAGTTGGACCTCACTGACACCCATTGGGTGTCATATGACACCCAATTATCACCCTATGGGTGTCATTGGGTGTCATTGGCGCCAGACTGTCTGGGTGACACCTCCCAATTAGGCTAATTAGACCCTAATTGACAGGTGTCATCAATTAATTAGTACAATTAAACCCTAACAGGTGTCATATGACTCCTAATTAGGGTTTAATTGATTATCCTAATTAATCAGACTGATTAGCGCCCTGATACACAATGGGTCATCAGTGAGGTCCAACTGTCGCAGAGCCGGCTCAAGAGGGTGTCATAAGTGACACCGCAGCTCTTTTATTCATTAATATCTATTTATTTATATTTAATTTTAATTAATTATTTGCATTTTATTTTATTCGTATTTAATTCTAAATTAATTATTCATTTGTACTTTATGGGTATACAGCTCCCTTACTGGTAACTAATTACTCTTATCTATATCCAGACAGCTTTATCGTTGACCTTTGACCTTTGACCCCCCAATTAGCTTTAACCAAGCAACAGCATATTAATGATAGTTGTATCCAAGCGCCCCTGCCCCCACCCCGTGACAGCTCTGATTACTAATTACTCTTACCTATATCCAACCGCCTGCAGTTCCATAGTCTGCCGCTAGAGGGCGTATTATCTGAAAATTAACATCTTCTCTAACTTTGTTATTTTCAATTTAACTATTTATTTATATTTAATTTTAATTAATTAATTGTACTTTATTTTACTTTATTTATTCATTTGTACTTTATTTTAAATTAATTAATTGTATATATTACTTTTACTTTATACATTGATTTTTAATTTTAGATTAATTAGTTTTTATATTACCAATGAGATCACTATGACATAATGTCTATATTTAGCTCTATGGTTTATAGATCCCTTATCGTTAACTTTATAATCTTTCCTCTCACGGCCCCTTTGTCTTCGTTATTCAATGGCGCCACTCTGCCTACCATTAAATAACATTGGGCATTCATTATCTCGCCTGATGTGACGTCATCAAAGCTGCTCTCTGATTGGTTTAATTATACAGTCTTTTCTCCCTCCTGTTCCCTGATTGGCTAACCCATTCTAGCCCCCTCTATAATAGCCCCCCCCCCGTTCACCACATTCCCAATCATTGTCTCTTTGTTTTCCTGAAAAGTTTTAATTATTTTCGTAAAAGTATTTATTTATTTTTATTTCCTAAACGAGTTACCGGTACACAATCACGATGGCACATTCAGAAATCAGCTATTCAGGCAACGATCTGGTTTGCAACGAAAATCAGTTTATGCTACAAGACAACTCGTTTGGTCTATATTTCGATCCGGCGAACAAACTCTTCCCGTTAACGATAAATACAACATTAAACCAACCCATCCCGATTCCGGCAAACTACGCGCACTTTATTTTCCGCGCCTGCTACGAACTTCACGATGGACAATATCAAACCCTCGACGATAATAAACTTCATTCCTCCAACCACGGTTTCAAACTTTTAAAAAGGGCCAACAAAATAACGTTCAATCTAACTACTTCGCCCGAAACGTTTACGATTCCAACTAGTATAGTCGATTTTATTCGAAAAAACATCAACCAAGATGTGGCAAATCGTCTACTGGGTTTAACCACTCTCGTAACCTCATTCTTCTCCGATGATCGCTTATTTGATTTTCATAGTATCGCAAACTCGATTCTTCTTCTCATCTGGAACTCGTCGACTCCGACCGAGGAAGAGGAGACTCGTTTCTTTAAACTTTTCGATAAGGATGTTCTCGCTTTCGGCGAGAAATTGAATGAGCTCACATGCTTTTTCGCCAATAAAGTCTCCTATTACTTTGGATTCAATTATAGAGTTGGCACCTATGGAAGTATTAACCCAGTGAAACCACTCGAGTTAATAAAGATGGAAGACACTGTAAACAGTTCATGGATCACATTTTCAGTCGCCTGCGCCAATTTATTTCAACAATATGTAAACATATGTCGCCCTTTTATTAATCCTACTACTCACCTTGTCCTAAAACCGGGCAATTGGGTTGCTTTTGACTATTGCACTTTTGGGTTTGTTACAAATATTCGGAACGAGCGCAATTTAGCAATCACCAATGGCTACGAGGTTGACGATGGAAAGGCTATTGTTTCTTCTAGGGGCATGATTCTTCTTACACCAACCGAGGTCGGCGAATTGAAATGGTTCGATTCAGCCATCGAGGATAGTGAATGTGTCTGCTACGATGAAGTTAACGTCTACAAAGACAACATTTTCGAGCGAATATCGATACAAAGTTGTATCAGTGACTCAGAAATTGATTTACAGATAACCGAGAGAAAATTTAACGAATCCTTTACTATAGCTAACACGATTCAAGCGCGCGAGGCTCTAATCAGATTCAAGGCTATGGCTATACAATTTGCTTTCAAACCGAAGCAGATTACGATCCCCAATCACCAGCGCAATCTCATAAATAGCAGTATCGCAGCCTTTATCTATAAGTTCAAATCCGAAAAATATGTTGGTATCTGGCCCATTTTAATGAAAGACGAAGAGAATACCACTTTTCAGTTCACCAACGGTCTCAATATTAAGGGGAGCGATTTTCTCACAATAAATATAACCAACCCACCCAACTCTCACTACTATCTCAGTCCTTACATTCATATCGAGAACAAACCAACAGAAATGATATTCACCAATACGAAAAATACCAACACTATCACCCTGTCCAACGACTTTACCATCGCGCGCCTTTTCGAATTACTAAAATGTTCTCTCAGAGAAGGCATCTTTCTCCCGCAGCAAACACACCTTAATCTATTTCACCCCCCAAGAAAAGGTTATCTCAACAAACTATTAAAGAGAAAATTATCGCAGCCATTAATAGTATCGGACCCTAAAAGGGTTAAACCAAACGTTACTCTCGGAGACCAGCAACCCTATTAATATAAACAGTCTCTATTTATTAAAAACTGTTCTGACTATATCTTTTGTTATTGTTGATGTTCTTATATTATTTATTATTAATGTTGTTGGTAAATTATTTATCCGTTGTTGTTATATTATTTAATATTGATGTTGTCGGTAAATTATTTATTCTTGTTTCCCCATAATGTTTAAAAAATATAAGATGTTTAACCACCTATTTTTCATTTTTCTCTACTAGTTAATCTATACTATGAGAGCGAGCCATGAAATAAGTGAGTCTCAGCATACCATTAATGACCCCTACTGCTTCTTCGTAATCAATTTGAATGTTAACCCCTAAATAAACAGCCAATCCCTATGAATTCTTTACAAACTCGATATGCAAGTTGTTTATCAGAGTTGATTTTAATTAAAATATATTATTTAGCGATTTTCGTGATTAATGCTATAAATTATATTCACCAAAATGAAAATATCCACCCTATTACTCTATCCATCAAGCGATGCTTTGTATGTATTGATGGCGAGCAAAGTTTTCAGGGCGACCACCTCTAGGCTGTAAGTATACTGTTCTGCCCTATCATAGACACTCTGTCTTTTAGATGCTTCACTGTTAATATTAAGCCGTTAGCCATGGCGCCGCTGATAAGCCGCGAGGATATTCAAAGGCTTTGGTTTGATTGTTCGTACTATGGATAGTTCAATGAAATCATGAAAGGGAGGGCCGCATGGGTTGAAAGTGATAGCCCCTCATCCTTATTTTCCCGAGAAATTCTTAAAGGCGACTATGAATAGAACAATGAAACATTAAAGGGAGGACCGCATATGTTGGGAATGATAGCCCTTCAACTGCCTTTTACCCAGATTTGTGTAAGATCGAGGGAGGATGTAGAGGAAAATATACTCATAGCTTTAATGCCCCATTTGATTAAAGTAGAGCAAATTTAGCTTTCACCTAAGGGTTATCACTCCATGCGACTGCAAAATTTAAAACTCTATCTATGATGTATTCGCTATATTTCGTTTGATAACATTATTTCATCGCAAAATTAAAAGCATCTGCTATTACTATTATTATAGTATATTATCTAAACTAGTGACACTGAGTTGGAACAGATAGGATAATTGCACTTGTTATGTTTTAGATTAGTAGCTTTAATCATAATACTACCGGGCTATAAAATGTTGTACAAACATCGGGGAGGGTCATAATGACCCTGGTCGGGGGTAGGGAATCGAATCTATGACAATCTGTATATCCTATTTTGTGTTTACTTTTTATATTTTCCGCGAAGCGAGGGCAAAAATTTAAATTTCCTGAAAATTTCTGAGTCTCAACATACCATTAATGATCCCTATTGCTTCTTCGTAGTCAATTTGAATGTTAATCCCTAAATCCCTATATTTTTCATAAAAACCCTCAAAACTTTACAAATTTTGAAAAATCGGCTAATATAAAATGCCCCATAGTTTCAATAAAAATGGTACTCGAAATGTGAATACAATGCTTCCACTTCACCAAGGTGAAACCTTAACGAAAACTATCCTGATCCACACTCGAGTTGTAAATACATTGCATCCACTTCACCAAGATGGAACATTTGTATTGTATTTAAGATTTATTTTCATGAGTCACATAATAACCCCAATACTATCGGGCTATAAAATGTTGTACAAATACCGGGGGGAGGGTCATAATGACCCTGGTCGGGGATAGGGAATCGAATCTATGACAATCTGTATATCCTATTTTGTGTTTACTTTTTATATTTTCCGCGAAGCAACGGCAAACCTGAAAATTTCGCGGATAGAGAATTATAAATATATTTGGTGAGCATAGTGCTGCGCGAAGGCTCCATGGCAGATGTATTTTAGCTATGGACTCGTATATCCATTCTACTCTACTATAGCCAGACTGTCTTCGAGGTGCCCCGTTAGCCTTGGCGCCGCTAAATTTGCATGAGGGCCGGCCATGGTCTTATATGTAGTTCTTTCTCTAGCAATATAGCCCATGTCCGCAATGTTACGCCTGGGGGCTCTCTCATCCACCCGATATAAGACATAGCAACACACCGCACACAAAGCCTTTGTCGATCCCAGCAAGTTAGCCTCCTGCTGTGTGATCTTTTATATCCAAATAATCTCTGATGGTTGCGCATAAAAATTTTGCTTACTATTACATAATTATATTAGTATTAGGACTATTTATCCTTAATAATTATATTAGAATTATAAATGTATTTACCCCCACATTATTTATTACTATTAGGTCTATTTATTCAAGAAATTATATGTTTTTATAATATACTTTGGAAAATTAGTCGACTAAGTCATAATTTTTAAAACTTTAAATACGGGTTGAGTTATTTTATAAAGTTAAGAAGAATGAAGCAATAGAGGGAGCCTGAAGTCTAATCTCTTGGCCTTTACTCATATTAACTCCCATGGTTGCATACTATCACTATAGCCGGGAGAGTCAAAGCTAGAGTGTATGCTAGAGTTATCCAAGAGCTAGGAAAAAGATTAATGCTCTTCTAGGGTCCAAACTCACATCCCTCCAATTAGAGAATTAAGCAAATGACCAGCTTGAAGGCCTTAGACCCTTAATCGGAGGCATCGAGCAGACAATGAGAGAGCAGATGCGAGTACAGTGGTAAAGCCCATCCATGGTGAGATAACGTCACACTAACTCTCAAGGATAGTTACACTCACCATTCAAATATCCCCCGCAAACCAGATTCCCCCAACATCTAAAGTAATCCACTTCAATGTAAAATATATAATGCAATATAACTCGAATATTTCTGTTTTTATAATATAAATAATAATTGTAACATAAATTTATAATTTAACATAAATATAATGTGAAAATTCACTTTAACATAGAGTAACTAAACTAAACACAAAATAGGATAACAGATGGTCACGGGTTCAATCCCTACTCGCGACCAATATAAAACCAACACAAAATAAGTTAAACATAGAATAACTAGAGTACCTAAACTAAACACAAAATAGGATAAACAGATGGTCACAGGTTCG